>QFET01009530.1:0-17270 GCA_003316355.1 Tuber calosporum | reverse complement strand
CCCAAATCTGTTGCACCAGTCCCCACCTGGCTGTATGGCCCATCGGGCATTCCTCAACAAAAGTCCCGCACTGGACCCCCCATCCCTGACTCAGGCGTCAGGCACCACCCTCACCCTCATTCTGCACAACTGCTTTGTGACCTGGAATGTTTTTCTGTCCCTATTCAATAGCCTTAAGGCTATGCCCACCCCTCCACACTTGGTCGCCCTGCAGGATCCACTGGTCTTCAAGGGGAGACTACCAATATTATCCTCTTATAAATCTTTTTCCCCACCTACTACTAATGGTGCCAAACCTTGGGTGGCCATTTACACTCTCCTTGATTTCAGGCAAGTTTTTGCACTGCTACCTGTTTTTTTCGACCAGCGGGATTTCATGGCAATTGATATTCACTCCCCTCAAGCCTGTTTATTACAGCACATCGGGTCTTTCGCGTTTACAATGCTTACTCCACCACCAGGAGCTCATCCCACACTTGTACAATCACCCCACCTTCCACGTTCAGGGAACACACTTTCCCCACTGTACTGGTTGGGGACCTGAACCTCCATCATCCCCTTTCCGACCCTCTAAGGGTCCTTTCTGATACTGAATATAACCTTTCCTCCCCTTACTTTGACCTGGTCTCTGAGCTAGGCTACTCACTTTTTAACACCCGCGGTGTATTTGCTAGGTTCCCCTTTGATGGCACATACAGACCTGGAGTCTTAGCCCTTACCTTCGCCAATCCCTCTCATGTCCCCTTTGTTAGCTCATGGGGTGTCACCCTCCCACTGACTGGCTCTGACCATGTCCCTATCTCAATAACCTTTTCAACGTCTTTCCCATGACAGCCTGACCTCACTCCTAACTGGACCAAAACGGATTGGCACACACTCTCCCCTCTCATCAAGGATCTAGCAGTCCCACCTCCTCCCCCGCTCCCTACCTCGACCTTAATTAGTGCTTCGTTCGATCACCACCTGTGCACCATCACCTCCATCCTAGTCCAGTTCACACGAAACAAACGTCCTTGCTTCAGGTCAAAGCCATGGTGGACAGCTGAGCCCTCACAGCTGCGCTAAGCTTTCAACAAAGAGGCAAGAAAATCACCCTTGTCCGCCTCCACCAACCTCTCCAACAGCGCCCGTGCCTCCCGCCTTGCGTATTTCAAGGCCATTAAAAAGGCCAAGGCTTCACACTGGAACTCCTTCTTTGCCTCCTTGGACTCCAAATCGGTGTGGGCTGCCCGCAGGATTGCAAGCGGGCTTCCCCCAGACCGGTTCCCATATTGTCCCTATGCCACTACACCCGTCGAAGTCAACACCTCCCGCCTGCATCATTTTATTCCACCAAAAGACACCCTACCCTCACCATCCATCCTTTGACCGTTTGCGGACTTCCTGCCACTTCAGAAACAGGAAGTCTCCCTTGCCCTTCGCAAATCCTCCAACACCTCAGCCCCTGGGCCCGACCTGATCCCCTATGGTATATGGAAGAGGATCATCAAAATCAACCCCACCTTCCTCACCTCCCTCTTAGGTCCCCTGCTGACCTATGGGTTCCACCCCTCTTCACTTAAAAAAGCCAGTGGCACTATCGTCTCCAAGCCCGGCAAAGCTGATTACTACCCTCCCTCCTCCTTTCGGGTCCTTGTCCTCCTAGAAACTATTTCCAAAATTCTGCATAGGATAATGGTAACCCCCGTTTCGCCAATGGCCCGCACTGTTGGACTCATCCACCATAACCAATCCGGCTCGCTTCCTTGCCTCAGCACCTTTGACACATGTGCTGCCCTCACCCACGAAGTCTGCCTACTGCAACGTGCAGGCCTCAAGTCCTCTACCCTCTTCCTTGACATCAAGGGAGGCTTTGTTAATATTTCCTCTACATGTTTTCTCCCTACTTCGCACTAAAGGCGTATCTCCTTATATCGTTTCTTGGCTTCGTTTCTTTTTGACTGACAGCAAATGCCGTTTGATTTTTCAAGGCTCCCCTAATATTCTTTTCCCTGTTCAAGTTGGTGCCCCCAAGGGCTCTCCTATCTCTCCTTTGTTATTTTTGATTTATGTATCCTTCCTGGATCGGTCTATCTCAAAGGGGATTATGTTTTCCTATGTTGATGATTTTACAGTCACAGTTAGGTCTGGGTCATACTGGAGGAACACACAGCTACTTCAACACTACTACACCCGCCTCAGCAGGAAGGCCACGCCACTTGGAGTCTCATTCTCCGTTCCAAAAACTGAACTAATCAACAGGCGGACTCCAAGGGACCGCTCTCCCCCCTCGCTGGCTCCTGTCTATCACGATTTGAGTCTTTTCCACACTTCTCCCATAGTCTGGTGGCTAGGATACTGGTTCTCCCCCTCAATGGAAACCACCACCCACATCCTCAAGAGGCTAGCTCTCGCTCAAGGGGCCTTCGGTCTCATCAGGCAACTCTGTCCTTCTTACATAGGCATAGTCCCCTACCTGAACCGCAGACTGGCCTTGGGCCTGCTGCTACCGATCCTCCCTTATGGAGCTTACCTCCTCATCCCCAATGCTGTGATGATGGGGAAGATGGAGGTGTTTTGTAGCAAATTCCAACGATGGGTCACTAACTGCTTCTCATCAACTCTTGTATCCATCCTTCCATTTGAGGCTTGCCTCCCCACTCTAAACTCGCTCCTCCCCCATCCCCACAGGATGGCTGCACTATGCCAGGCCTGCTCCCCTGCAGAGATCAATCCAGCCACAGCCCGGCTGCCTCCATCATTTCCATCCTTCTCCAAATTTACAGCAGGAGACTCCTCCCGCCACCTTCTTCGTGCCCTTAGGGCCAATTACATCCCCCTCCGTTTGACCCAACCATGGGCCATACCCGCCATCCCCTCTCACCTCCCAATCCATGGGTTGTGCTATCTCTTGGTTAAGCTGACACCGGACGGTTTCAACCTCCCACAGAAAAACTCCCACCTCCTACCAGGCACTGTCTTTGCCCCCCCTCCTCCGATCCCAGGTGCTGTCTCCTACGAATTGATGAAGGAGGAGTGCAGAAAAGACCTCCTAACTGACTAGATACTACTGTCCCAACTGCCTCCTTACTACCAGTTCAAGCCGTCCCTATACCCACTTGCCTTCATGGGCCTCTACCACTTTACAGCTGGGCGAATTCACCAAATGCGCGCTGGGAAGAGCTATCTTGCCGCGCAACCCTCATGTAATGATGCTAATCGCCCTCCCACCTGCCCTTCCTACAATATACAGGATGAACCCTTTGAGCATGCAATTCTCCAATGCCTCTCCAAATCCCGAGAAAGCCAGCTTTACCTTCCGAAGCTGTCTTTGATGGACCATTGCTCTCCACTTTGGGCTGACCTGGACTTGATACTCAGTCTTGCCTCATACATCCGCGCTACTCGCACGAACTACCCCCTGACCATTCCAGCGGTTTTTTCCACCGCTACCTCCTCCTCCTCCGACTCTGACTCAGAATGAGTGGTTTAACTTTCCTGCTATATCTTTCCTTTCGGTTATGATTTCTTTTGGTATCATTTCATTCTATACTTTATGAATTAGTCGCCATTGTTGGGCGCGGTGACGGTGTGGTCATCACTAGGGGAGAACTGGTACGGTTATTTCTTTTGTTTTGCAGGTTTGGAATTAACGTTTCGTTTATGCCATTGCTAGCGCTCCATGCAGGTTCCTGTACATTAACCGTAACTATATGAAATAATCAAAAAAAAAACCAAAACCCTATAGTTATAGGATCATCAAACAGAGAAGACACATTACCAATATATTTAGTTATTAGTTAAACAACTTTAAAGCTTTTGAGAAAAATCTTTACCTAGTAATCTTTATTCTTAACAGAGCTCTCCAGCCAGATATTCAACCCTCTTAACACAATCACGGCCACGGCAATTTAACTATACTGAATTGGATACCCCGTAACACTATATTGTTATCTCTTGTCACCAAAGCTTCTCAATAATCCTACTGCTATTTTATCTTATGCCAGAGAAATATCATGATGCTAAAAGCTTCATCAGTGCAAACATTGTGATCAGTGTCGACCCAGAACTTTGTCTACATATTGAAATCTGCTGTAAAGGATAGGCACTCAATCTCTTGAGAATAGCACTCGAACATTTACTTGCTGTACACCAATAGCATACTGAAAAATAGCTGCAAGGTGGACTGTGGATAACGCAATTACTAAGCTCAAATCATAATCTATCCAAAAATATATTAAAGATCTTCAACTCAACGCTCCTTCCTCACATTCAATTCTTGAATCTTTACCAAATCAACAACTAAGAAGCAACTTGGATATTACCATGAAAGTAACAGATATCATCAATTTTGATCTATTATGTACCATATCCTCTTTTGTAGAGATGCTTGCTTCTGACATTGAGAATATTCCGCTGATTGAAACCGATGAACCAACGTGGTTCACTGACCCATCTTTGGTCCCAATACCCCCCAACTTTACACAAATATAGCCCTACTTTAATGGACAAGACTTTCTCTGCTATGAATTTCTGGACTGGGATTTTGAGGGTACTGATTTTCCTTCCGTTGACAACCTTTGTGCTAGGGGCCCGAGGAGTGGTTATTTTAAATTTTCATTTTCTGAAACTAGCAGTGTTGATAAGTGAGCTGTCATGGCTATGGCAAAAGAGGACACACCAGATCCCAGTCCCTTGGGGCTTGATAAGATGATTGAAGAAGACGATACTGAATTAACACTTTTAGTTACCTTAATTCCACCAGTTGCTGGACCAGCACACCTCTTACCCATTTAGCTTGAACAGCTTCGAATCTTTATGAACGTACCATATGAACTAAGAAACCTTTGAGTACTTAAGATAACTTCCTGCACAATGTTGTGAATACTTTATACCTTCTGGACAGATGATTGAAAGAGAGTGTGGATGAAAATCAAATAGCGATCTGAACCTCATGACACGAGGCCAGTGTAGGGTATACAACCTTAGAATTCTTGCAAAGCCGTATGGCTAGAGGTTAGCTTATCAAGGACACTGAAATATACCAAGCCCGACAAGCACTTGAATGACAGAATAACAATATAGAAAGGGAGCAGTAAACGTTATGTGCTTGGTACAGGAGGAATTCCGATGCCAACACAATTAACATGAACAACAGGCTTATGTCTCAGAAACAAGGGATCAGATTGTGGAAAAAGCCCTAATGGACCTAAATGCTAAAAGTAAATCAGCAGGAACAGGAATGGACCAGAAGGATAAATGAGCACCAAGAAATTGTTGGGCATCAACTAAGGCAATAAGGGGATAATATGAAGACATACATTGATGGTCAAGTACCTCAACTGGCAGATAAATGAGTTGCATTATCAACTCAACAGGGAATGGGTCATGGGGATTCAGGACCATCTAACTAAGGCCAACTATTTATTCTACCTCTACAGGGCTCAGTTCCAATAAAAGAATCAGCTTTAACAACTAGGAAGAATAGAGAAAAAGGAGTCGACTGTGGAGTAAGTAACCAACTACTGCCACTACATACAGGTATCCTTGGTGATGCCCCCAGACCCAGATGATGATGTATCCGATATTGGCAGAGAGGATGAACAGGCAGAAAGGCAGCAGGCCAGAATATGCTACCCATTTCCTATCTAATTCCAGGATCGATATACCCTTGTAGATGTTAACTTTAGCTTTCTTAGAATGTATCAGTGGACTCTCCTGACCACTCAACCTAATAGTGGAACCACTCTACTTCTTTAAAGGATATGACAAGCAAGAAGTTCGCTATGGTTCACAGTCAGTGATTTCTATTTCAATCGCAATCGTACACAGTGGGAAAATCATGCACAGAGAATAGTTTTTGGCTCCGGGATAACAAAAGGTAATAAAGTGCCACACCTTTCTAAGAAATACAGGAAGGTGATTAGTGGATTAGTGGATAATCTAGAGACCTGGACTATTTTACAGGCGATCATTTTGGGCAGGAAATCACGGAGCGGTAGATCGGCATTAAGCAGGAAAGATGAGCCCTAGAAGAAATAATCAGGCTAGTTTATAGAGGAAAAATACGCACATATCTTCTGCCTCTTGAAAACCTTAATATCAAGGCTAGACTTTATAGAATCATTGGGACAGTACGAGTGGAAAGCAAACTTCGTGAAGAAATACTGCAACAGTTATCCTATCGGAAATTCTCCTCCTAAGAAGAGTGGATGGAAATGATAAGGGAAGTTGTTACACTGGAGGAGGAATTCCTAGGATCGTGGACACTATCCAAAGGAGAACCTGCGTATAATAGATTGTCTAAATAAAAACGCGCTAACACTGCAAAGGGGTGTATACCAACATAGTATACACCTACCAGACACGAAAAGCCAAACCCTCGTAATGGAAGGTAACTAAGGCTTATCAACGAGCTAGAAAGGCAGGAAACTAGACTCAGGATGAGCATATGGACTAAAAGAAGCCTCACGATTGAATCACTCTATATTTGGTTGATAAACTAAAAGAGGGCAAGAAATGCACACGCTCTGGTCTCAACTACCACACACCTTGCCTAAATGCAAGAAGGCCATCGTAATAGCCAGGGTTTTCCCTAAACTGACATCAAGGGATTGTCTGAAAATCCCCAGAAAAGCGGAGACGTCAACCGTCAAAACAAGACCTGATCAAACAAAGGTCAACAACATACAAGGCGATGTCATACCTCAGTTATGACAATAATCGGATACTGAAATCTTATATACAGTAGCAATGGCAACATCTATTGGGTATTCGGTATACCAGGAAACTGGTAACAGGAATTGACATAATAGATCCATCCCGGCTAGGGTGGGGGGATTACCTGCTTTCGCAGGTACAATAAGAATAGGAATACAAGAGCAATTGTCTATAAGCCCCTAAGGCCTTAAGAGAACATGGTTAGTGGACAGAGAATAGTGAAGTAAACCTTTTGAAGAATGACAAATAGGGGTAGTTGCATCGATGATGTAGAGATATAATCAAGTTTCAACATTTTTCAAAGGACGGCGGGACAAGATCTAGGCCTGCTACCGAATCGCAAAATAGTTCTAATCAATACTGGAGAGATTCTCTTCCAATATAAGACACGAAAATAGTGCTCTAGGTTAGAGGACAATACCCGGGGTCCTGACCAATGTCTTGGTCCAAGGAACCAAATGGAGTTAAAATATATTTGAGTTTTTAGAGTTATTTTAACATCCGACCATGGCATAAGCTTGGGTTTTAGCACCTCCTTGAGCCCCCTGTCCTTGTAGCCATGCTGGGAAATTACACACAGTGAGCCTTCTTAAAGCGTATGGGTTTTTTCAGTTTAGGTAACTTAAAATGCCTTCTAAGTCCAGCTTAATACCCAATTTAGTCTCTCGATCAGGTGTATGGTTGGGCTTTGTCCTAATGATAGAATTATCCTAAGGGTTAACCAGTTGTGGTTTGAATGTGTTATCTCTGGCTAGATGCTGTTGGCAGGCCAATACCACATGCAACCCACTGGACCATGGCCTCACATGGGAACAACAGTATAAATAAAAAGAGCCTCCTATACTGAAATCTTTGGGATGTTTTGCAAAAATGCCGCTGTTTCAAAGGCTATTATTTACATGATAGGATGAGCTATTCCAAATTTAGAAACCATCAACCTCATCGAAATTTGATATATCTTTCCTAAAACAATTTTATTTTGTAAAACAAGCTACCCTTTTAGGAATCAACTTTATAAAACATAGCTAAGTTTATTTAAAAAACAAGAGTGCATATTACTAATATCTATGCATATTAGTAATACCTGAAAAGGCTAGGCATAATTATGGATGGATAGTTGCTATGAGATTTGTAACTTTTTGTAATTTTTAGCAACCGCTAGGCAGGGGGTGAATTTTAGAGGTAGCCGATTCTAAGGACGTGCGAATCGAACTAGGCTTAAATCTCAATCCCGTAGACCGAGAGCTGTCTAGGAAGGCATGTTGGATTGGGTACCAAAGACTTTTCAAGTAAAACATATGATATTGATAAGATCTCTTCTCCGTTGCTTGATGCTCTATTTAAGACAGGGACTGCCCAGGTATTTAAATTCTGTGACCTTGATCCCATGGCTTTTCAACTTCTAAGAGCTTTCTACTATGCTTTCTTAGTGCGAACCCTGTTTGACCTAGAGAACTTAGATCCACACTTTTGGTCTTAGGTGACCTGGCCCATTTAGCTGAATGATAGCGTCCTATCCTCCAATGGGAGTCTGCTGATCTGTAGACCTTTATCCATATATGATGTGATCAATGCTCATGTCGCCATGCATCGGCGACATCACTCTTCCGATAGGATCATAGGATAATATCGCACATAACTCTTTAACCGACAGACCGATTTCTTCCTTCCGACCTGCTATTTCAAGAAAGGGTCCTCTTCTTGGAACTGGTGCAATAATCGCTCGGTCGGGGTGTTGTTATCGTCTTTCAGGAAGGTTTGCAGATGCAAACTTGATTGTTAGAAAATATTTCATTCAACCAGAAACCCTGCTGGACCGTGGAGTTGAACACGTTACCTCAAGAAGGACCAGGTGACCTTATACCCTTAGACCATGATGGCGGCGACGTATCCGGGGTTACAAGATGGGTTCCAATTTCTTGTTTTTCTTAGCAAACGAGCTACTGCTCAAGCTGCCAATGTCGACTCCAAAGGCGAACGCCGGGGCCGCAAGGGGGTACTTGTCTGTATAGGTTCAGATTCATGTAGTCCCTCCTGAAAAGTCATGTAATCCTCTTGGAAGTCGTTTGTGCCTAACACTCTCTCCCAGGACTCAGCATATTTGACGCCTGTGGAGCTCTATCCCAGAAGGTTCCCTCCCAACAATATTCAAATAAGAAACTTTCCTACCTCTTCATTGACAATCCTGTAGGCTGCGCCAACATATCCACTACCTCTCTTACTACACTCCTCTGCTCTGAGGCATTTCTAGATAAACGACCTTTTGGGTCTGCTCTTTCCCCAAGGAGTGTTATTGCTCTCTTCTCTTTAATGGAGCACCTACAATATTCTCTCCTGTTTCAAGTGGGACCCCCCTAGGATGCCCTATTTTTCCTCTGTTTATTTGGATGTATGTTTTACGACTGCATTTTTCCATACCCCAAGGTGTTAATTGTTCTTATATTGATGATGTTTCTGCTATGGATCGTGACATTTAAAATGTATACTAAGCTGAAAAGGGTATGTTACTTGTGGATGTGCAAATTTTCATGCCAAGCCTGGTCTTTAACTAAGTTGTGATAAACATAGAGTTTTTTATGTATTATTCAAGTTCTATTATTTTGCTAACCCATCAGTAACTTTTATATATATGTTGTACATAGGCTTCATATACTGGAGTACCATACATGATACCCTGACGATAGGTATTCGTAGTATGCTCTACCCTTTGAGCAAACTTCCAAATAAGTTCTTTGTAACTGAGCTATAAACAAGGTTTACACAATATTGAATTAGGGTTAATGCAAATCTAAATAGTTACAGGTTATATTATGCATATAGAGTGAATAATCTCCTTTCCTAAGCCAAAACCGTGCTTCCTATGTAATAAATCTTCGCTTACTCAGCATTCAAACTGTGTCTAACGTAACACAATTTTGCTTCTTCTACTAAAAGCTCTACTTTTTAAATTAGAAAGGCTCTAGAACTACAAACATAGTAACTAAAACAAAAACTCTTACGTATTTACCATCAGCTTCTCTTTAATCTACAGGTTTATTTTCTTCCCTTCTGGCACTACTCATAGAGCCTTTCAAATTTGAAAACCAATGAATTTTCAGTATATGTTTTGAATGGCATAACCATACTGTTTCTTCTGTCTCCTCCAGACAGAACATTCTGGTTCGTCAACAGGTTTTTTCTTCACTTACTCACAGAGAAGCCAAGCTGGAAGTATCCTTCTTAGTCCCAAACACAGAGCTCATCAAATTGCGAACTCCCAACAATTGCTCCCCTTTTGCCTCTTCCCCCATTGTCCTCATTAGGTCCCTCTTTCCCCCTTTCTCCTCAGTATGCTCACTAGGCTGCTTGTTTACACACACCTCATCAAAACAATTGCCTTCGCCTAGGTAGCCTTCAAATTCATAAAACCGCTCTCAAATGCTGTCCTAGAACTCACACTATGTAGCGCAAAGTCAGTTTGGTCGGGACTGGTCCTAAGAATCCTCACTTATAGTGCTGACCAGTTCTCCCCCACTTAAATCACGCGAGACAAGATGACCACTCTCAAGAACTCAGTCCTTCGATGGACCACTAATTGCTTCTCCATCACCCCAATCTCTATTCTAAATTGTGAAGGCAATTTGGGTACAATTTTCTCCCTACTTTCACACAAGGGTTGCATAGTGGCCCTCCATGTTACCTTCTCCTCGCCACTCATAAACTCCGATATGGCCTGGCTACAACCCTCCCTTCCCATCTCAGACAGCTTAAATGCCAGATTCGACTCACATTATACAATCCAGCGGCTCAAATAAATATACATACCCTGCCCGGGAACAGGTATAGACCCCACACCTACCTATGTTTCACATCCCGATTAAAGCTCTGTCTCACGTCCTCCTTTCCAGGATTCCAACTGTTGACACATTCCCGCTGGCCTCACTCACCTACTCCTGTTAGACATTCTACCCTACACCCAACAACCAGAAGCTATCACTTTATCAAGAATGCTTGTAAAGCCCACCTACTCAGAGACTAGACCCCCATTAACACCCCCTCTTCACTACTGTGCCAATGCACCGCGCATGTTCCAAGACCTCTTCATGGGGTTGGATAGGTATGCCGCTGGTAGAATGTACCAAATGCAGACTTGGAAAGCTACCTGGTCACACATACATCCTTGGACAACACTGACCCACTCACACTCTGCCCTTACTGCGAGGAGGAGCAGGATATCATAGTCAATACTATCCTCCACTGTCCTTGCAAAGCTTGCATTTCCCTTGGCTCCCTGACTGGCATTGGCAGTCTCCACCCTGGCTTCCATCTCTGTTCCGCTCTGTCCCTTCTACCTGCCTTTGCCTATATTCTGGAATCTGCACCTGAATTCCCTCCAGCTATAGCTGCCTCTGAGCCACCCTCACCTTAGGACAGTTCAGCCCCCCTACGTTACTGACTTTTATTTATATCATGTTGCTATGAATTTCCTTATTATGTTTGGAATTTTGTTATTTTCAATTCTTGTATAAGTAATGTCTGTTTTAGCAGCAGTGATAGTACAGTTACAACTAGTAGATAGGATTTGAATATTTCTTTTGAAGGTTGTTAGAGATAGATATTTCATTTTTGTCATAGATAGTGCTTCATGTAGGTTCCTGTACATTACAAAGAATATATATATTAAATAAAAATAAAAATCTGTACTGTAGTACGGTAGTCCAGAAACGCTAGCATAATCTTAAACTCAAATCAAAATACAAGGAGCAGAACTATCGGAAAAATTGAACCCTTAATACTGAAGATGTCTATTCTATAGAAACAATCACTATTAACTCTAAAATTGAATCAGGCTACATACAAGCACTGACAGACTATAGCAGAACTACTGTTCTCCTAAGAATTATTAGATGACACTATGCACATGTAGATCATAGGAATCCTCTAAGGAATTATAGCTTGGAAGAGGTGGGCAGGAGAAGTGCCCTAAATAGACACACGGAACGGGTACAAGGAAACCAACAGAAGAAGGATGAGATTGTAAAATTACAAGGAGTCTGAGCCTATAAGAAAGGAATTTTTTAATCATATTCTGAACAGAACCCTAGTGAAACACATGGGCTTGAATAGTGAACCTCACTAGGGCATGGAGGCTATGCCTGAAGAATGCCGCAAGCCCAAGAAAGCTGACATGACCAAATCGTATGAGAATGACTCTAGTTAGACAAAAGCAGGTGCTCCATTTTACCGCAGGGGTAAAGACCACTAGTAGTTGGCTGCCCTGTCCAGAATATAAGATCTTGTTTAGTTAAGTTGGTCAGAGAAGGCTTTTGTATGGTGCCTTGAGACTAAAGTGTACACCAAGGCAGTTGCATCATGCAACGCTCAACCCTCCAAGGACTTAGGGCAATGGTATAAAAATTCGAAATTCCAGTATTGAATTTCTGGCAATCGTGGCATCAGAATAGACAATTCAAAGAGACTTTGTTCTTGAATTCCTAATTCACTTGCTTTTTATACTACACCATATCTTTTAATCCAGTCTAGAGTGACAGGAATCTTTTCCACCTTAAAAATGGCAGATTCACAGGCTATAAACCATTCAACCCTACGAGGTCAGGTCCGACGAGAGAGCATTCGATAGGAGAAGCTTGCTCACAATCCAAATCCTGGTTTACAAAGTTTGCCAGTAGGACAAAGACGAGCTAAGATGCATATTCCTTTTAGTTAATTGTAATTATTAAGTTGAAAGAGTAATAATTTGGAAATAGTACCAGCAGGTACCCTGCGGAGTCGAAAATGTCGGCAGCGAGCACAGGCGGCATAAGCTCACACAGCAAATCATGCTGTACTTGTGCCTGATGTGGGGTTCCACCCATTATCAGAGCTGCAGAGGATTAAGTTCTTGTGGAACAAACCATACTTCAAGCAGTTGGTTCATCATGGCCCCACCACCAAGCAGGTTTTCATGTTCCCTCCTCCCAACCCCTGGAGGTTCTTCAACCTGGCATGAAGGCTATTGTGAAACTTGTCTAACCTCAAGTGCACAAGCCTAAGATTCATGGCTTTCACTATGACTGATACTTTTCTGGTATACATATTTCCCTGGCTTCAAGTTTGTCAAGAGCAGAAGTTGATTAATGGCCCAGATCTCTTTACTGGACTGGAGCCGGCATTTGAGTCAAGAAAGGTTCTGGCCAAGAAGGTTGCTGATCGTGGAGGATGGGGTGAACGAATTTGTCACCAAATATCATTCCTGGAGGTTATCTGGATCAAAGGAAGAAACATTGTGGAGCCAAAGCAAGGGCAACATCAGAAGATCCTCTTTATGTTCGAGGATGCTGAATCTGTCCTTGCAGTCCGTACATATATCATTCTGGTTGGCCACAGTATGTTTTATCATTCCCTTTAACTTTTCAGTATTTATTAGAGATTTTCAAAATTATACTAATAGGAATTGCTTAGAGTTGACATCGGATAGGCTTGCACAAGCAATTAGTGAATACTGGCAGGGCAAGGATGATAATGCCCAGAATCGCTCTATTGAGCATGTCACAAGACAAGTGGCTAAAGCAATCTCTTCATCAACTACCTCACCCTGGCTTCTCAAGCTTGGGTTCACGTAGAAAGAAAACAGTGAAGCAGTTTATAATAATGCACTTGAGTGACCCGATGTCTAGGATTATAGACAGATTATCATTCTTCCCCTCCTTCTCCCATACAAAGACCGTCTAATGTGGTGGGACTTCAACCATAATGAAATACCAACGAATCTACTGCAATTTGGAGAGGAGCAGTCTTTGGCCTTTGTTACACAGGACGAGTGTACCTTCAGTTCAAATGATGGTGCACATTACCTGTGGGTCCATGAAGAACATAAATCATTGCGCAAAAATGCACCAGGGAAGGGATTACATGTTTCAGACTTTGTAACCACAATTGGTCGCCTTGATAATGGAAATGCTTTTATAATATTGCCCTGTGGTGGTGATGTATGGTGGACTGGAGACAGTCTTTTGGCACAAGTAGTGTACAAAGCCATTCCTGCATATGAAGCTCAATTACCTGGATGTCAAGCATTGTTTGCTTTTGACACTCCAGCAACCATCGAAAATATGCAGATGATGCCTTGCGAGTATCAGCCATGCTTCTGGAACCTGGAGGACCAAACAAGCGGCTGATGCGAGATACATTTATTGCTGATGCAAGCGAAGCTTGTGGTGGCTACATTCAATATATGAAGCTTCCAAGTGGTATTCCCAAAGTCCTAAGACTTGTCCTTACTGAATGTGGACTTTGGCCTCATAATTAACCAAATTTTGCGCTTAGTACTCTATCCCCACCAAAACTGGGGTAGGAATTCAACCTAATCCTATTTGTCTACATGGTGGAACTAGTTGTTCCTGTACACTGTTAGCAGCTAAACCAGATTTGAAAGCACCAAGGTCCCAACTCCGGGTAGCAATTGAAAAAGAACGACATCTGGTTATTTTTTATCCTGCCTTCCATAGCGAGATTAACTTTATCGAATAGTACAGGGGGGCTGCTAAGTAGTATACCAGAAAGCATTGTAAGTATGATTTTGATTCCTTGCAAAGACTTGTGCCTGAGGCATTAAAATATATTCCTTAACAGTTAATCTGGAAATATCATGCTCGAAGTGTACGCATTATGGAGGCCTATTGCAGTAATATCCTCTATGCCTCTCCTGAGTATTAGAAACTTGTTCATACTCAGTACAGGTGCCACAGGTGTGTGTCTACTCTAGATTTTAAGAAGAACTCTCTTATAAAGTTACTAGCAACATTATGTTCTGTAACTAAATAATAAAAATCTCTATATCTCTATATTTAATAACTAATTTAATTAAAAGGCAAGATAGGAATCACATTAAAAAGTAAACTTGCAATGTGGATTGAACATAGGCAGATTTAGGTTTCGAATTTTCCTACCATGGCCCTAATTCCTGCGAGGATTGAGCGTTACATGATGCAACGGCCTTAGTGCACACTTTAGATGCAAGGCACTATAGCGGAAACTATGCAGGTGTGTTAAAATACCCTGGGTACATAAGGAATGAGATTGCTTCCAGAAGGTTACAAAAAGGCCCTTCAGGGACCCCCCAAATCCCTACACATGATACATTACATACATGCAGTCAGAGTATAGTTTTATTCTGGGCCAGAATGTAGAGAGACTTTTGAAGCACATTGAAACAGAATACAGGTCTGAGTACTGCAAGGCTCCTTATTTAATATTTTTCTCATCAACCAAGATCTGGTTTAACAATTTAAGATACCAGGTCATACAAGCAATCAAGCACTCAACCGTCCTAAGGGTTAAAGGAACGAGAATTTTTAATTAGAACAATATTTCCCTGAATCAATTCTATTAGAAATTGCTAAAAACTCAAACAAGTTGCACTTCTCCTGCGAGATAGAAGGAGCAGAACAACATGATTTAATCATTCCACTTGGCTAGTAGTATCAAGAGTACCCAATCGGTCACATAATCATTCCCATATTTGAGAATTTAAAGATACATGATTCCAAAGTCAGGTTCAGAAGAACAATAAGGAATATATGTTCTAAGGGATGAAACTGTCGCACATCACCCATAGGCACGATATGTGGGAAGTATAGGCCTTGTAATTAAAGTAGAAGAAATACTTCCTATAATGATACCTATACAGTATGGCAAGTTGAAGAAGGTTTGCCTACCTGCAGCCCCAGGCAAACCGTCAGGGAGAAGAATGTTTGCATACAAGATTTTTCTGGTTCCTAGAGCATGTTTTCTAGGGTGACTAATTTATCCCAGATTGGATCAACGGGTTGATCTTCTGAGTAAATACCGGTAGGTAATTCTGAATGAGGTAAAGATAGTAGTTAGGAAGTCCCCTGCTAGAGTCCCAACCTTGTACCGTCCTAAATCTTCTCTATGAATGACACTGTGTGTGGACCACCATCAACTATATATGATAACAATCGCCAACAAATACCTAATAATGCCTATATGCTATCATCAAGATACTGTGGCTAGAGTAAATATATTCACTGAACTAGAACTTAAAGAAACATATTATCTTATACCAATCACATAAGGTGATGTTGGGATAACAGTCTCTCACGTATGATATGACTAATTTGAAATCAAAGGAAGGATATTTGAACTGGTTAACGGACTGGCCTCCTTTCTAGAAATGATGAAAAAAATGCTGCAAGAATTCCTGGATCATAGAGCAGTGGTGTACCATGACCACATTGTCCTCTATTCTTACAAAGAAGAAAAATATGCCCAGGTAGTGGAACAGGTCCTAGCATGGTAAGATGAGGGTGATCTTGCAGTGTCTGACACAAAATTAGGTTTCAATATCGATACAATCTATTCTGTAAAATATATTATGGCAACAACCGGACTAACGAGGTGCGAAAATAATATGCAATCCATAAGAAATTGGCAGCCTTCTCATTCAGTTAAAGAGTCAGAAATATTCCTTGCCTTTGACAATTTTAACTCATATTTCTTTAAAGATTTCGTAAAAATCTGCAAGCTTGAGTGTCACCAATCGTGACTTAGCAATATGGAATGTTTCACAGACTCAGAATTTGTGAGATGAGTTATGATTACGATGTTTGGTTTGATATATGTTTATAGTTTCATGACTCACAATCGTGAGGTCGTATGATGTTATGACTTTCTCACCAGATTACAAGTATGAGACAGGGGTTTCACGCATGTGATCCGATTAGCGCACATGACCTATTATGGAAATAGGATACTATGGGGATTGTATACTATGACTCAAATTATGAGTTATAGGATGTTTGTTATACTATGACTCACACGGGAGTTATAGTAAAGAGGTGACTCATAGTAAAGTCACCAGGGTTAGGGTTGTAGGAAGAGCGCCTATAAAAAGAGGGTCACGGACACAGATCGCTATACACGCTCCGCTTCCTCTATTTTCCTGCCCCTACGTTCTCAACACCTCGGTTAACTCTTTTAACTTCATGATCCTCTCATTCCTGCACTCATTTAGGCTTCGCGTCCCTAGGCATTGGCCATGTAGCCTTCTCGCCACTCTTCAGTTCAGTCCTTCCACGCCCTTTCGCATGAGGATTCTCCTCACCCCACCCTCCCGGTCAACTACTGGTTTATCTGTTCTTTTCTCCAAAAAACCCTTTCTGCTATTAGCTGGCGCCAAGGTCAAGTCCCTCCCCTCTCCACTGACGACCTGTATTACTTCTCCACAGCAGAAACCTTTCTTCTTCGTCTCATCTGTTCCGCCTTGCACGGCCTCGTCGCGGTCAACACCAGGTTGGACGAAATCAACTCGCTTATTCGCGACTGTACTCTGTCTGCACCTGCCCCCACTCATATTGGGGTTGACACCCTGCGCTCAGACCTTGCTTCACTTCACTCCTCTCTTTGCGAGCTGTCACAGACGGTCACCCACCCGCAGTCTTCCATCCACCCCCCCTCCTGTTACCTCCATTTCGTCCTCAGTCCGTGGCCCGCCCGGCCCTCCTGGGTGACCTGAGTTCCGTGCTGGCCCACTCCAGCCTCAGGCACCTGCCCCGCCTCCCCTGACTTCC
>QFET01009529.1:0-54572 GCA_003316355.1 Tuber calosporum | reverse complement strand
AGCCCCCTCCTCTAACCCCCCACTTGTCCTATATGGTTTTGACCCATCCCGTCCTCAGTTCTCTGACGCGCTTGCAGTTGACTCCCACCAGGTGGTGGTTGGCAGGCCTGGTGGGAGGAAAGGCAAAGGCAAGGCTGCCGCGGCTAGTGCTGGCCCTTCTGCTGCCCAAATGGCTCAGGCCACCACGTCTCCTTCCCCCCCTAAAGTAAAAACACCCCCTCCCCTCCCTGCCTCCTCACATCGGTTCTATGCTCCCTGCACTTCGCCAGGTTTTAGGTCTGATGCGCTTGCTCTTGCTGGTTTACTGCCTGACCTCGCTGCCTCTGTTCTTGAAGAGGCCAACTGCTCCCTTCCCCACTCCTTTACTGCTACTGTTAATGACCGCGGCACTGTTTCCCTCTTTGGCTGTGACCTCTCAGTCTCTGCCATTTCCTATACTCCATACTTTGATGCTCTTTCCCTGCTCCTGAACTAATCCTTCCCAGTTGGAGAAAACCCCTGGCTTTCCTTCTGCCCTGCTCCCAATGCCACACAGGTGGCCATCCACTCTGTCCCCTTGGTGTACCTCCCTGATAACGATGAAGACCTCTTCGCTAGCCTCTCCACTTCTATTAGAAACTCGACTGGGGTTTCAATCCTCTCAGCTCGCTTTCTCAACCCGGACAAGGAATCCAGGTTGGGCAAGTTCTCAACGTCACTCATTGTTACAGCTGACCCCACAGACCTGGAACCCTTGGTCCCTTCCATTCCCCTCTTCTCCCAGAACCGCAGGTCTGAAAGGGCCTTTTCCTCCAATGCCCTCACCCAATGCTTCAACTGCTAGAAGTTCGGCCATGTCGGCCCCCGGTGCAAAGTTGATCACCCTGTCTGCCCCCTGTGCTCCCTCCACCATACCAGAGCCGAGCACCGCTGCCCCAACTCATCCTGCCCCAAGAGGGTCAACCTCAAACCTGTTCTTAACTGTTGTGTCTCTTCCCCCGCCAGATGTACCAACTGTAGTCGCGACCATTCCGCCAGGCATCGCCACTGTCCTCACCGCCCTTATCCTCCTCCCCGTCCTGCCGCCAGTGTTGTGTCCTGCTCGGGTTCACCTCCTCCTCCTGATGCTATGGACCATGCTGGGGATGATGGTTCCCCCTCTGGGCCACCTCTGCACCCAGCCCCCAGTACCTCTATCCTCCCAGCCACCCCCTCTCTTGCACCTCACTTTGATCCCGAAACCCCAAGGCCTGGTAGGTCTTCTAGGAACCTCCAGTCCTGCCTTCACCTAGATCTCCCCCCTACTTCTCGCACCTCTTCCCCGCCAAGGCGTGCCCTCTTAAGGCAGGGTGGCCTCCCGCCCACGGAGGCCCTCTCCCCTACTCCTTCCTCACATCCTGGGTTGGGCTCTGCCCACTAATGTCTCGCGCCCACTCTTCCTCCCCCACCCCTCCACTCCACTCACTTCTTACCTTTGTCCAACACAACAACCTTGGGAGCTGGGATGTGTTTCTTTCCTTGTTTAATTCCTTTGCGGGTTTATTACTCCCTCCTTCTGTTGTTTGTTTACAGGATCCCCATGTTTACAGGGGCCGCCTTGCTACCTTCCGTGGGTTTTCTTTCTTTCACCCGCCCGCTTTGTCTTCTGGTTCCCCTAGAGTGGCTTTTTATGTTTCTGCTCCTTTGCTCAAGTCCTGTATTATCCTTCCTGTGTTTTGTGGCAGGCAGGATGTCATGGGCTTGGATTTTTTCCAATGCACAACTGCCGTTGGGTTTTCTTTTCCTCGTTTTCGTATCATGAATTTCTATAGTACTTGGTTTTCTCCTTCGTCTCCTCGTCGCACTGTTCCTCCCTCAGTTGTATTTCCCTCAGTTGATTTTCCTATTTTAACCCTGGGAGATCTCAATATTCACCTTCCTGCTGCAAACCCACTGCGGGACCTCTCTCATCAGGAGCTTGCAGCCTCATCCCCGTATGCTGACAGGGCCTCTGCCTTAGCTTTTTCAATCTAAAACACTCCTGGTGTCTACACTAGTTTCCCTTTGGGTGGCTCTTCCCGCCCTAGTGTTATCGACCTTGCATTTGTCTCCCCTGCTCTTGCCCCTTATTTTCAACTATGGGATACTCCACTTTCCTCCACCGGTTCTGACCATTTTCCTATCTCCATTACCTTCGCTCACCCTTCGGCAGCCACTCCAGCTCCGGCCCCTAACTGGGCTCTGCCAGAGTGGCCCGCACTGGAGGAGGAGCTTAAGATGTTTTCTGTCCCTGAGGCCCCTTCTCTCCTGACGGCCGCCACTCTAAGTACTTGGTTCGACCGTCACTCTACCCGCCTTACTGCTCTTCTTAGAGAGTACACCCCCGTGTTTCATCCCTCCCTCCACGCCAAACCCTGGTGGTCTCCTCTACTCTCTACACTGTGACGGGAGTTCCACTCTCCTTCACGTATGGCTAGACGCCCTGACTGCCTGCCTGGTGCGCAAGACGCTGCCCGCCTCCCCATGTGTGGGTACTTTTAGGCACTTAAGGCTGCTAAGAGGGCCCATTGGTGTGACCTCCTCCTGTCAGCCACTCCCCGCACTATTTGGACCATTAGATGGCTGGCCCTTGGCCGCCCTACCCCTCGTTTTCCCTCCCTCCCAGGGGCATATACCCCTGAGGGTATGAACCAGGCCCTCCTTGACCACTTTTTCCCTCCTCGCCCTTCTATTTACCTACCCTCCATTCTGCGCCCTTACGGTGATTGCCCCCCACTCACAACTGTGGAAGTGGCTTCCAACCTGGCTCGCTCATCCTCCTCCTCCGCCCCAGTCCCTGACACGATCCCGTATTCTGTCTGGAAGAGGGTACGCTCTGTCAACTCTTTGATTCCCACCCATCTCCTCGGCCCAGTCCTGCAGTTCGGCTTCCACCATCCTTCTCTAAAAAGGGCAAATGGGGTTATTCTCGATAAGCCTGGCAAAGACTCTTATTATACTCCTTCTTCCTTTGGCATTATTGTTCTTCTTCAGACCCTGTCCAAGATCTTGCAAAGGGTTGTCGCCTCCCGCCTGGAGCCCATCGCCCGCACCATTGGGCTCCTGAGTCCTAATCAGTGTGGCTCTCTTCCTGGTGTTTCCTCTTTTGACGGCTGTTCTTCTTTAGTTCACACTCTCCGCTCCTTTCAACGTCTGCGCCTCAAGGTCTCCTCCCTCTTCCTTGACATTAAGGCTGGCTTAGACCCTGTCAACTCTTCTGTTTTGGCCAAGTCCCTCAAGAGAAAGGGGGTCAATCAGTACCTTGTGGCCTGGGTCAGGTCTTTCCTCACTGGTCGCCCCTGCTCTCTATTGTTTTAAGGTTCTCCAAGGACCTGTTCCACTTTTTCTGTCGGCACCCCTCTGGGGTCCCCTGTGTCTCCTTTGTTGTTTGTTATTTATATTTCTTCATTGCATTTTTGGGTCCCTAGGTGGCTTATTCTTTCCTATGTTGATGATTTTGCCATCACCGTGGCGTCTCATTCGTATTGGGGCAATGTTCGCTCCCTACTGCCCATTTACTGCCGTCCGAAGTGTAGGGCCTCCATCCGTCGTGTGTCCTTCTCGGTCCCCAAGACTGAGCTCCAGCATTGGAGGACTCCTCTTCAACAAGGGGCACATGATTTTTCTCCTATCGTTATTGATTTGCTTTTGTTCTCCCCGCAGTCCCAGGTCCGTTGGCTTGGCTACTGGTTTACCACAACTCTGTGAACTCACACTCATTTTTCCCGATGCCTTTCGGTTGCCCAGGGTGCTTTTTCCACTGTTCAGCGGCTGTCACCCCCAGGGTCTGGCCTCTGCCCCCATTTGTGCCACAGGCTGGCCCTCTCCCTTCTGTTACCTATTCTCCTTTATGGTGCAGACCTTCTGGTGCCCTCCCGCTCACCTTTGGACCGTATGGAGGGTTTTTGGCATTCTGTTCTGCGACGGGTCACCAACTGTGACTGATCCACTCCCACCCCGATCCTCTCCGCAGAAGCCTGCCTCCCCCAAGTCGCCTCCTTGGCCAGGCACCGTTGCCGCCTGGCCATCCTCCGTCTGTTGTCCTTCCCGCCCTCCGCCAGTCCTGCTGCTCCTCGCCTTCCACCTGACCTACGTTTGGTGCTACAATTCTGCGCACCAGATACAGTCCGCCACCTGTGTAGACGTCTTCCTGCCAATGTTATGCCCCTGAGTTGGCGAACGTCTCCGGCTTCACCCCCGGTACGCACACACCTTCCAAATGATGCTCTGGCTCATCTGGCACTACTGCTCCTGGGCTCGTTGTCCTTTTCCCGCTGGATTAGGACGGACCTAGTATCCTTTCCCCCCCCTCTGTTGCCTGCAGCAGCCATGACCTCTACCTACCGTGTTCTGCGCCGGATGGCCCATGATCTCCTTATCGATGACTGGCTCAGGACCGCTCCTCCTCCTGAGTATTATCGTTTCCCAAGGCGCCTATCTCCTCATAACTTCATGGGCCTAGAGAAGTTCATTGCCATGCGCGTGCATCAGATGCGCTCACACAACAGCTACCTTGGGGCCCACCCCTCCTCGTTCCCGTTGGCCTTCCCACCCTCTGCCCCTACTGTGGGGAGGAGGATGAGACGTTCAGCCACGCCATCCTTTGCTATCCCTGAGCGGCCCTTGAACGGTCACGCCACCTCCTAGGTGTCACCGATATTAGCCCTGAGTGCCCTCTCTAGTCCTCGCTCCAGCTCCTCCTTGCCATCGGTCGCTTTATCCGCGAGACGGGCACCGCATTCCCCCCCCTTATGCCTGCCCCTGGGCGCCGCTCCCCCTCCCCAATAATATTCCCCTCTTCCCCTGCCTCCTCCGTGGCTCCTCTATTTCATTCTTCCTCTCAGCCTTGGCCGCTTAAGCTTATATTTTCATTGGCTTGGTTCTGCCTGGGTGTTTGTTGTTGTGTTTCCTTTTGTGTTACAGGTTGGCCCTCTGGTCGCGGTTTGTTTCATTTACTTTTTAATTAACCGTAAGTGGTGACATGTCTTATGCAAGGCATTACTAGGAGCTTTGGGGGTGTTCTTTCCTTTGTTTGTTCGTTTTGGATTGAAAGTTTTCTTTACGCCATATCTCAGGATGCATGCGAGTTCTTGTACCTTAACCAGCAATACATGATTTAAAAAAAAAAAAAGAAAAAAAGACACAGATAGCTATCTCTTCACGCAACCACTTAAGGTACTTCCTATGTTTTACTTTTACTATTAGTTCAATCGATACTTTATACTATTACGATCATCCGTTTATATCACCGACCCTAAGGTGATTTGAGGAACGTATCGCAAAGGAGCAGTCCAAAGGGCTAGGAGTGATAGCACTCAGCATTCCCAAGGCGATGTAAGGCTACGAGACCTGACGACTGATAAGAACAGCGGTACGTATGGTTACCCGATACAGTTGAATGAGATAGTGTGTCTAGTCCGGCAGACTAGGGATAGGTTTGTAACATTTGTTGCGTTCGTTGCAACACTTAACGAATACAAAACGGATTCACCCTCAGATACAGAAGTACCAGACTGTGAATGATTCTCAGACTTTCCTAGGTCTACAAGCAGAACTTGGACCAGCTTTAAGCGAGATATCGCGATAAGGATCCCCAGGACCTCCAAGCCCGGTCACCCCGGAAGCAAGATCAAGATCAGGGTCAGTAAGCCAAGGAGCATCCCTAATACACAATATGTCTGGGGTAGCAGGACTAGCGGATACGATAACTCTCATGAGAGAACAACTCCAAGGGTTGATTAGGACAGTTCATGATAATTGACAGGCACAGACTGTGAGGGGGCCAAATATCTAAACCCTGGATACGTTTACAGGAGACCATATCAAACTGCGAGCATGGCTAGTCCAACTTGCAATGTACTACACAGCACTAGGATGTGGAGAAAATGAGACGGATTAAAAGTGGACTTCGCCAAATGCCTGCTGAGGGAATCAGCAGGCAAATAGATTACTCCATATGTGGAAGGAAAGACCACAGCCACGTGGAATGGCCGGGCAGAATTTCAAGCCACTCTACGCATCCAATTTGGCGACGTGGATGCTAGAGAAATGACAAGAAATAAAAGCGAGAAAATCAAGCAAGGGAGCCGGAATGTGACTGATGTCCGAACCAGTTATGACTATTGGCAACTCAGGCAGAATACTACGAAGCAACCTTATGAAGGGAATTCCTAAGAAGCTTACACAAAGAAATTCAGAACGCAAGGGCCAAGAGGGCTCAGGACTTCATGATGACTGAGGAAATGGCGGTATGGGCTATTAATGCCGAAAACCGCTTGAAGTCATCAAACATGTGCAAGGAAGGTCAAAGACCAAATCATACAACAACGGCAGGAACTACGACAGCACCTTCAGGACCCGACGACTAGAGGAGTCTCAATGAGATCCAATGGACCTAGATGCGACTAGGCGAAGAAAAGCTCTTAACATATCAATGACCGAATATTGGAGGCGAAAAAACAAACATCTGTGTATGGCACGTGCAAAGCCAGGACACATGAAGAGAAACTGCACCAACCCAAAAGACATGAAAGAATACCCGGTGAGGCCAGTCAGTAGGCTTCAGACCACACGCTGGAAATAAAGAATAGCAATCCGCGAAATCGACCTCGAAAGCGAAATGAATAAAGAGGAAAAAGACCTCGGTCCCCAGTAAGCGATGGTCTGTGGGACAAGGGGAAAAATTAACCCATCGAGATATGAAACTTCTACGTGGCACTAAACAACACGGAATCAGTAGAACATGAAAATGACCATGTCATGGTAAAAATTCGAATACATGGCAGACACAATACTCTCAGCATCAACGGAATCATCGACACAGGAGCGACTAAGGCCTTTATTGATAAAGAGGTAAACTAAAAGCACGGCATACCTATGGCAAAGGCCAAACAACAACAAGAGATTTACCTGGCGGATGGCAAACCCAGTGTGATGGGTCCGGTAACCCATACCACGACAGTACCTATGGACATTAGTAGCCATAGGGAAATGATTACCTTCCAAGTGGGAAATTTATAAAACCATTAAGCAGTCCTTGGAATGCCATGGTTAAGAGAACATAGCCCTGCAATTAATTGGGGAAAGGGGACCATCAGATTTGATAGTGAGAGATGCACGACCTGGTGTTTAAAAGAGTCAACGAGGGTCTTTACAGTCCCAGAAGCGGAAGCCCAAGAGCAGAACTTAGATATGAAGTTCTCAACAGTTCAGGCAAAGGCGGATCAACAGATCCAAGTCAAACGATTGACCAAAGAGGCAACGATGCCTACGAGAGGCTCACTAAGGGCGGCAGGACACGAACTGTACGCTAGCGAAAGAGCAACGATACGAGCCAAACGGCAAGAAGTCACCAGAACTGAAATAGCCATCGGATTACCACAGGCACCTATGGGCGCATTGCACCACGAAGGGAGTTAGCTGTCAAGAACAGACTTACAACCAATGCGGGTGTAATAGATGAGTATTATACAGGTTAATTGAAGGTAGTAATGGTGAACCACGGGGACGAAGACTAAACAGTCAACTCCGGACACTGGATAGCACAACTGATATGTGAAAGATACCTGGATGGGGAATGGAAGGTATATCGAAGTACTTGCTAAGACTAAACGAGAAGAAAAGGGATTTGGAAGTACGGACCACAAAAGAGAACGGGACAGAAACAAATCAGAGGGTACCCGGGAAGAAACAAGAAAGGACCAGAAACGAATAGAGATTTGCGAGATCTCTGCTCAAGCCTTTGAGAAGGTGTAACAAAGAGGAGAGATCACAGGCATTCTAGAGTGGAACCAGGACGACGGTCAATGCGATTTGAAGGCAAGAATGTCAGTACCGAACTGGCTATTAAGGCCCAAAGGAGCAAGGAGTGGAACCCTTTGAACGGATGATACCAGAGGTATATCACCAATACCTGGATCTCTTCGAAGGGCAAGAAAAGACCATGTTACCGCCTTACAGAAAAGGAGTGGACCACAAGATTAACCTAGTAAAATGAAAGACAATCCCAGAAAAGAGGTTATATCCACTAGGAGCAGCGGAAGTGGAAGAATTGAGAAGCTATTTGAAACAGAATCTGGAAAGAGGATGGATATGAGACTCCTTCGCGCAAACAGGAGCACCAATCTATTTCCTCAAAAAGAAAGACGTAAAATTACGACTATGCGTGGAATACCGAGGACTTAATTAAGATACGAAAAAAGATCGATACCCAGTACCACTAATCCTGCAAACCTTGGATAGGCTAAACACGGTGCGATACTTTACGATACTTGATATTAAGAATGCATACCACAATGTGCGAATCAAGAATGGGACGAGTGGAAAACTACATTCGCGACACGATACTGCACTTACAAATACTTCGTAATGCCATTCGGCTTGACCAACGCACCGCCAACATTCCAGAGATGGATCAACAGACGTTAGACTGAATCTTGGACATATGCTGCTTAGTATATTTGGATGACGTATTGGTGTACTCAGAAACAATGGAACAACACCAGGAAGACGTGGGAAAGATCCTGGAAGCGATTAGAAAGTCCGGAATGAGAATCAAGCCAACTAAGTGTGAATTCCACTAGACAGACGTGGAATACTTAGGATTTATTATTGTCCAAGAAGGAGTCCGGATGGATCCTATCAAGATGGCAGCCACATTTGAATGGGCGATTCCAAAGAACAAGACCGATATCCAAAGATTTATGGGATTCTGCAACTTTTACCGAATATTCATTGTGGACTTTAGCAGGAGAGCAAAACCTCTATACAATCTGCAAAGAAAAATGCAAAATAGAAGTAGGGTATAGCAGAAAGGGAGGCGTTCGAAACAATGAGACAAAAAATGCCTTCAGCACCCGTACTCACCCATTACAATCCGAAAGACCGTTCATGATCGAAACAGATGCATCATAGTATATCTGTGTGGGGATTTTATCGCAACAGTGCGAAGACAAGAAATGGCGGCCGCGGGCATTCTGATTATGACAATGACAAAGGCAGAATGCAACTACGATATTCACGACATAGAACTATTGGCAATTGTACAGGCACTCAAGGAATGGACAAGATATGTATTGGGAAGCTTTAACATGACAAGGATCCTCACCGACCATAAGACCTTGTTTCCTTTCACGACAAGTAAAGATCTTAATGAATGACAGAGCCGGTGGAGCGAGAAGTTTAGCCAATTCAATATACGGATCGAATATTGGCCATGCAAGAAAAGCGGCAAACAAGATGCATTGACCAGGAGAAGTCAAAATGCGCCTGAAGAAGACGACGACAGGATCAAACAGAAACAAAGGATCCTATTACCAGAAGAAAAATTCTTCTAGGAGATGAGGATACAGGAAATGGATACGATTTGCTTTCCCAGAGAAGAGATAAGAAATCTTGAGGAAACGAGTGGGAAGGACCCTCACATACAAGAGATAAGGAAAGCATTGGAACAAGGGATAAAAGAAATGAAGAATGTAGCCCTGGGGCTATGTCAATGGAAGGATGACTACCTATGGTACCAGAACAAGATTTGGGTACCAAAAGAGGAAAAGATAAGGATGGAACTTATCAACAAAATCACGAGATTCTACAAGCAGGACATGGAGGGACAGCAAAGACCACGGAACTCATCAGTCCCAGTTATTACTGGCATGGAATGCGAGAAACAATCAAGATGTATGTCAAGAACTGCGATATTTGTCAAAGAACGAAATCATCCCAACTTGATCCGTATTGTCAACCATAATCAAACGAAGCACCAGATCAGCCATGGAAGTCGATATCTGCAGATTTTATCACGGATTTATGAGAATCGGACGGCTACGTTGCTATCTTGTTAGTCATCGAGAGACTGACAAAAATGAGTCACTTTATTGCATGCCGGAAGGATATGAAAACAAAACTATTTGCGCAAACCTTTACAAAGGAAATCTTTCACTTACATGGATTTCCTCATGATATCATCACCAATAGGGGAACACTATTCACCTCTGACCTATGGAAGGAAACAGCCCTGAGGTTGGGAATCGAAAGGAAACTGTGCACGGCTTACTACCCGCAAACGGATGGACTGACCGAAAGAGCCAATGCCATTCTGGAACAATACCTGTGGGCATACGTCAACTATCCAAAGGATAATTGGAATGAACTATTACCATTTGCGGAGTTTGCATACAAGAACGGACAACAAGAAATAATTGTGACAACACCCTTCTTTGCAAACTACGGACAACACCAGAAACATGAAGCTAGTGGTCATCTGATACCGGATCGGAAGATACCTGCCAACGAAAAGAACCAATGGCACAATAGCATACGCGAGGATATGGTGGCCGTACAACTTTGACATAATGAAAATTACGATCAACACAGAAAACCCGATCCGAATTTGAAATCAGTAGACATGGTATGGTTCCTACCAAGGAATGTCTAGACCACAAGACCATGCAAGAAACTCGAATACTGAAAGATGGGGCCTTAGAAGATCATGGCAAGAGTGGGGAACAGTACATATAAGCTGGACTTTCCCCCATCGATGAGAATACAAAACACCATCCACATCTCACTTCTTGAATCCTACCAAGACCAAAGATTCCCATCACAGATCCTATCACCACCACCAGCAATCGAAATTGAAGGCGAAACAGAATATGAATTTGAAGAAATAGTCGATTCACGAATACATTACGGAAGACTTCAATATCGAGCAAAGTGGACAGGATATTCTCCTGATCACGATAAAGTTTGGTACCCACCAGAAAACTTCTAATATGCGGAAAACGCAACCAAACACCCCCACGAACGATACCCAGATAAAGCAAGGCGGGGAAGAAATAAAATAAGAAGCAACAAACGACGGTGGGGGAGACTCAATGTGAGAAATCACTCCTACTAGCCCAGGCTTTGTGAGGGTAGAGGACCAGCAAAGAGCATCAGAACACAAGGTGATGAGCTGGACGGCATGCTATGACGAGGATTGCAACGTCCATAGCGGAGACAAGCAAGGGGCGAGTTACTTGCCAAAACAACCACATTCCGAAACGAGATGGGAGGAGTGTTACCGAAATAATTGTCGTGCCCACCAGGGTGCCAAATTCCGCGCAGGATACTGGCCCAAGGCATGGGGTAAAAGAGAAGAACTGAGGAGGAAGGATGCTCGATGCACGGAAGCAGGGAGGGAACGGTTGCAGATGGGCGAGGAAACCCGAAACAATAATACCGAAAGCCAACACACGCTGGCAGATATTGAATGTCTCAAAAAAAAAATTCGGGTTTAGAAATCCAACTGGATGAAGCCCAAGGAACGATTAGACTCCTGGAGGAGACGCTGGAAGCGCAACAAACCACTATTGGGCACCAAAAACAAACTATCGAGATGGCTGACCTGACGTTGGAGAGGGTCAGGAAATAGTTACGCAAAACGGAACCAATATTACGGAAGTTCCGTTGCGACGCGAGAAGCTTTGTGAACCAAGTAATGAAACTTGGTGAATAGGTTGATAGGACTCAAGCTGAGGGGAGAGAGGAGCTATTGTCACAAATCGTGACTTAGCAATATGGAATGTTTCACAGGACTCACAATTTGTAAGATCAGTTATGATTATGATGTTTGGTTTGATTTATGTTTATGGTTTCATGACTCATGATTATGAGGTCATATGATGTTATTCTTTCGCACCTGACTACAAGATTGATTCAGGGGTTTCACGCATGTGACGCGATTAGCGCACATGACCTTTTATGGAAATAGGATACTATGGGGATTGTATACTATGACTCAAATTATCAGTAATAGGATGTTTGTTATACTATGACTCACACGGAAGTCATAGTAAAGAGGTGACTCATAGTGAAGTTGACTGGGTTAGGGTTGTAGGAAGAGCACCTATTAAAAGAGGGTTACGGACACAGATAGCTAGCTCTTCACGCAACCACCTAAGTTACATCCTATATTTTACTTTTACTATTAGTTCATTCGATACTTTATTCTTATTAGGACCATCCGTTTATATCACCGACCGAAAGGTGATTTGAGGAACGTATGGCAAAGGAGCAGTCGCAAGGGCTAGGAGTGATAGGACTCTACGTTTCCAAGGCGACGTAAGGCTAGGAGACCTGACGAGCGATAATAAAAGCGGTACGTATCGTTACCCGTTGCAGTTGAAGGAGATAGTATGCCTTGTCCGCCAGACTAGGGATAGGTTTGTGACTTTGAGACAGAACCAGTCAGAGATAATCTGAGAAGGGTTAGCTATGGATTAGAGCATAATAAAACATTAGAGCAGCTAAAGTAAAGATTTATCACAGCCACGATACTATTCCAGTTCAACACAGAGTGAGAAACAGTGGTCAAAATGGATACCACCAACTATGTACCAGGATGTGTCCTGTCCTAGATTATAGACACGAAGTTACACCAGACAGCAATTCATTCAAATAACTAGAGCCTGCCGAACACAATAATAAGATACATGATAAGGAGTTGCAGGCAATCATAGAAGCATACAAGTACTAGTAGGATGATTTGGCTGAACTGCCGAAGCAGTTGCTGTATACACAGATCACCAAAACCTCCATAACCTCCCCACCATCAAGGTCAAGAAGGTAAGCGTAACGGACAGGGCACAGCCGCTGTTGAACTACAACACTAAAACCGCGTATCTACAAGCAAAATATCCTTGTAAACTACATGCATTCATCTGAACCCACAGGTTTCGTCACGTGGAGGTAGCTGCCCATAGCGAAGTGTCAATCCTGCCATCAACACATTTCCGAATCAAGTTGATAGACTTGAACAAATGCGAGTTTGATGGAGAAATGTAGGATACAAGAAATCAAACTACAAATTCACAAAGGATCAAATTAAAGACCCAAGGCGGGAAACTGCCAGGAAATGCTGGCCAGTTGCCGAAGGACATAACCTATATGTACTAATTAATTTCATACTGTTAGCCAAAGGACAACCACAGGTGGAAAAAGAAATTGCAATAAAAAACTACCTGTAATCTATGGCCAATTAGCACCGCACTAGGAAGTGACTGCTAATTAATGGAGTAACATAGGCAAAGGTGTAATAGTGGAAGATTACACTGTAGAAGATAAGGTCATCAGGTTGAATCATGGCAAAAAAGATTGCCAGGTACTCAAACAGGATTGAATAGCCATGATGGGTAAGGAGAATATTAATACATCTGAGGCAATATAAATTGACAGACTTGAATAACAATAAAGAAGAATTGACAGATTTTTAGAAGTACTAATTTCTCACACAGACGATCCATGACGATATGAACAAAGCTAGTTGGTACCTAATGTCATAATCCTAGGCGGTTAAGGAACATGCAAGAAGGTAACTACTTATCAGAGGGGAGAACCAGTTTGACTGGGTTATTCTTAATGATCTTGGATTGAAGAACTATGATTATGTCCGAGGAGCAAATCTCAGCCACCAAGAAAGGGTACTATTTCAACGAGTTATAGTCACCAAGGAAGTCGTATTAATACTAGGCTTGAGGCTATATTGAATGGATAGCCGAACTATATTATTCCTATCACACAATGCCAATAGTTTGACTGGGAGGTAATAGGGTAAAGTATTTGTATAGGAAAGAACTTAGTTGGTTGCATGGAGGGTCCAAGTTATAGTTCGCATATAGTGCTGTATATAAGCATTCTACCCTCAACCCTAACCCTGAAGACTAATACTTAGGAGTCACACGACATCTATGACTCATAGTGAATCCAAGTATGAGATTCATTAGCAGATTTTCCTCAGTTCACATTGCAACATATCAAAACCAATCATCACCCATTAAATTAGTCCTGTGCAACAAAGTGGTCCCATGTGCGAAACCCATAGCTTATATGGTGAGTCATTTGCAACATTGATTACAACATATGACTCCAAAATGTGAGTTATCCACGCGATCTTCCAATCACAATATAATTTTGTATATTCTAGTGTATATAGTGTCAAATTCCTAGTCTCTTAAAGAGTAATAGTAGGTAATATTTAACACTTGTGACTCATAACTATGAGTCATGTAAAAATATGCATTGCTTAGTCATCAATCATGACATTAGTGCGACTCTCCTACAAGCTTGAATCTGATCAGGCTTAACCTCCTATCCTCAACATGCTCTCTGAGAATAAGTACAAATCTTTTTTCTGCTTCCTAAGTAGGTGTTCTGCACCTTCATATCACATATGGACCTGTTCCAAGGTGATATTAAGCATTCTAAGTGTTTGGTCTTGTTCAGCGATCACTTTTTTGGTAGGTGTGTATTTCCTTACTTTGGGACTAAATAGTTACTTCGGCGTTGCGTAGTTAAGCCAGTAAGCCCATAATCGGTCCTTGCGGAGTATTGATATCGGGGCTCGAATTGTTTTCCTCAATTTGGCATCCCTATCTCCTAACTTGTGTCCTCGGCAGTGGTTTTCCTATTTTTGGTGCATGTATTGTTCCCATTCCGGGAAGCTGAATCTTGGTTCCACCTTGTGCAATACCCACCATCAATTTTGTAATATCGATTTTGACTGCAGTTGGCCTTGAAGCTGTAGATCTAGTATGTTTCCTTGTGTGGTTGTTGTTGTCTGCCTATTATTGGCTGTGTAGGGAACCAATTGCCTACTTCCTTATGACTTAAGTGAACTTTGAAATTATCGTAGTAGCTGTTAGGGGTGGCCGTTTGTAAGGACACGCGAATCAAACAAGACCTAAATCTTAATTGGATAGATGGACACTTGTATAGGAATACTTGTTTGATTACGTAGCCAAGATCTTTCAAGTAAAACATATGATATATATAAGATCTCTTCTGCGTTGCTTGATGATGGCAAAACCTCATTAGGCACTTCAATATTAATATCCTCTGTCTGAGTGTTCGCGGACTACATACAGATTTCATACTAACTAAGGACACCTGCGTGTTTCTCCTGCTTTCAACCTTAGTACGAACACCATTTGACCCCAAAGATTCTCTTCCCCTCATAGCTAAGGGAGCATTGGGAGCTCCTCTTTCACCGTAAGGGTTGCACACCTTTTGGTAGGAGACGCCTGACCTCCTCTCTGCTGTTTAGACTTAGCCCGTCCTGTTTGGAAGGTAGCAATAGTCTCTTAGAACACCTAGGGGCCAGCTTGGTTGTTGACCTAATCTTCTACGTGCTGATAGAATCGGCTATGCACCTTGCTTACTGCAGCACTTGTATTCACTATCGGGCTAAACCTTCTCGTAATCACTGCCTCCCCTGATCACCTTGTTCCGAGTTGTGTAACCATTCAGGCCTCATATAGGGGCATCAGCACATTCTAACTTAGTCATGGAGTAGCCTACTTCATGCTCGTTCCCTTTCACGTCTGGACTACCACAATCCATATTTTACTCTTCCAACTTCAAACAGGTGTAAAACCGCGAGTTCTTAACCGAATGCCTTGGTGCGGCCAGGGTTGTATACCTCAAGAGATCTGCATATTAACCGTTTGAAAAGCATCTGGTCGGACGGACGGCGGCGACATATATGGTGTTACAAGAGGTACTTCTATGACTGGGTTTTGTATGTGAACGAGTAACTGTGCAAGGTGCCAGGCTTGTCGCAGGGTGCGAACGCAGTGACCGGCGGTCTATGACTTAGATTTTCACACATTTTTTCGTATGAATGCGCTACTGTATTCCAGTATTATTTACCCATGTGCTATACAGTAGCAGGCAGTCCAATTCAAGAGTATAGTGTTATACCTGTTTTTGTTTTTCTTCCTGAGTTGCAAAAGGGAGACATGTAGGTGTGGAAAGTTGTAGGCAATCGCCTCCTTGGTCGCCGGATCACAACTGAGTTATGCTATACAGAGGTTCCTCCATCGGTTCGATCTTGTGAGTAACCTACTCTGGATATCATTATGTTCTGCAAATAGATATGCTCTATAGACATGTTGGCAAAGTTGAAGTTTTATACATGGTACAAGGTCTTGTGATGTACTGGAAAGTATCCAGTCCATTGCCTGTATACAGAAATCGTCGTCTTTGTAAATGACAGTCGAATATCACATCCAGTTAGTATTGGATATCTTCTTTTATTTCCATAGGAGGGGGAGGTAGTGGTTTTTGAGAGGTAATCTTGTGAATTTAGTATAGTTCTAGGAGGGAGATAAGAAAGAAGTTGTGGATCCTCACCTGCTGGGGAATCGCCAATTTAAAGGCGCTTGAACCAAACTTTGCGAGGATTTAGAAAGTTCTGATTTCTACTAGTTCAGTTTCTTGAGTAGTTTGGTGGTCCGGATATTTTTTGGTAATAGCTAGACCATGTCTTCAGACTTCCGGTTTGAATTAGGTTCCCATAGCTGATCGTAGTTTTCCCTTAGTCGGAATTGTACACATATCATTTCTGGCTATAGGACCTAATGCAGCTGACCCATTTCTTCCTTATTTGTTGTTTCCTTTTGTATCATGAGACCAATTGCCTTAAACTATGGGTCTTGTCTGTAATTAGTGTAAAAGGATATTGTCTTAATTGTTTCTGGTCAAACATTGTTGTATGCTAATTCTGCAAGTGTCAAGCGTCCTGACTAATTGTCTTGCTAACAGTTTACATAGGCATACAGGGATTCTTCTAGTATGCCATTGGTCCTTCCATTTTGACCATCTGTTCGATGGTGGAAGACTGTATTTAGTGGTCATTCTATGCCGTAGGATTTCGTGGTTTCCTACAACAAGTTTGGTGTGAACAGTTTTGTCCAATCCCTAATGACATCTAGTGGTAGCCCATGAAGTAGGAATATTTCCCTCCAGAATGTTCTGATGGAGTCTTTGGTATTAATATCCTGGATGCAAGGTATAAAATGACACATGTTGGCCTGTCAGTCAAGGACTACCAAGAGGGCGTCACAGTCTCCTGACCCTGGAAGATTGGTAATGTAGTCTATTGCTATTGATTTCCAGAGTTGGCCTGATGCATCAATTGTCTCTAGTAGATCCTCTGGTTCATGGCGTATAATCCTCCTCATTTGACATGTATCATAGTTCTTGGCATATCGTATGATATCTTACAGGGTCTTTTGCCAATAGTATTGTCTCATCAGCAAGTCTGTAGTTTCGCTAGTCCCCCATTGCCACCAGTTGGTGCACCGTGGTATTGCCCTATGATTTTAGTCCTTCTATTTTGTTCTTCTGGTACCCAAATCTTGCCTTGGTACCAATGGTATCCTCCGTTGCATAGGCACACTCTAGTGTTACTCATTTCATCTCCTTGTCTCTTCTGTCTTGCGTATGGCGGATTTCATTTATCTGCTTGTCTATCTTGCATGCTTTGTAGTTCCCTCTGCCTTCTTCTGCCAATTTAACCTCTACCCTAGCTTCAAAATATAATTCTGCTGATAATAGAATCCTTTGTTTCTAATTGATACTTTAGACCAGTTTTCTCAATTTGTCCTCTGCTCTGGTTGTCAGGAGTTACCCTTCTTCGTTCACTTGACGATATTCTACATTGATATCAAACTGTCTAAGTCTTTCACTTCGCCAGATCTGGTCGTAATTTAGTTCCTTAGTTGTACTGCAGGTACTAAATCTTTATAGGCGGTGAGAATCATTACTTGAGGTTTGCTTCCTTTGGCATTGCTTCTCCATTCCCTCCAAGCATGAAGATTTGCTAGCAGTTCCAGGTCATGAATATCGTAATTGTATTCTGCTAAAGACATCATTTTTGACAGGTAGGCTACAGATTGGTATTTTCCCTCTTCTCCTTTCTGAAATAATATGCCAAAGTACAAATACCTTGATGTATCAGTTTAGATTATGATTTCTCTCATTTGATAGTAAGATACCTGGAGTGGTGCTAAAGTAGGACATATAGGAGTTGTTCAAATACCTCTTGTTGTTATTTCGTCCACTCTCTATTAGATTCCTTTTTCGTTAGTTCATATGCGGGTTTGACTAGACTGCGAAACCCTTCTATAAACTGAATGTATAAGATGCTGAACAATATAAAGCATTAAATGCCTTGAATGCTATCTGGTAGCTTCTTTTCCGATATTGCCACAGTTTTGACCGGATCATTATTGACTCCATCTTTGTCAAAAATAAACACTAAATATTTTCTTCTTTCCTAATGAAATTCCAATTGGAAGGCATGAGGTTGAATCCCACTTTTTTTAGTGTTTCCAGAATCTTCTGCACATGGTTATGACGTTGTTCAATTTTTCCAAATATATCAGGATATCCTCTAGGTAGACGGTAGAACCTTTGTCTATGTATCGACTAAGGGTCCTGGCGACCCACCTTTGTAATCCTACTGGCGTATTGTTTAGTCCGAATAGGATAAACCTATTTCGTATATGTCACTTTTCGACGTAAAAGTAGTTTTCTATTTATCTGCCTACTTGATTCTGATTGTATAATAGCTATTGTGTATATCTAGTTTAGTGCAAACCATAGCAGTCCTGAGCCTTGCGAGTGGTTCTCTAATGAGAGGGAAAGGGTAACGGTCTGGTTTGGTCACTTCGCTAAGTGCTGGGTAGGCCACCCATAGTCTGAGTTTGCGCTCCTTCTTTTTCTCGAATAGCATCGGCGATCCCAAATTTGCCTAGTAGTATCTACTTCAGTCTTAGTTTCAATTGACTCAGATATATTCACTTAGGTCTTCCAGCTCCTTTCTCATAAAGGGCATAGCTTTCAGGCTCCAACGGTCAGTAGTTTTCTGAGGGTGCTTTCCATGAGCTCCTTTGGGCGTTGTGGTGTCAGCCGAGTTGTTTATATTGGTTTTACATGTCCAGGTACTGATGATATTCCCTTGGAATAATATTTCCTGCTTTCTCTCTTTCTTGCCCTTTCTTTACCTTAATGGCAAATCCAAAACTAATGCTGATTGCTTTGATCCTACAGGGCTCGTTTCCCTAGTAATCCCTTTGATGATATCAGTAACTTCATGTCAACCATACAACTTGTAGAAACCCATTGTAGAGATCTTGTTACTCGCAATCCTTTGGCACTTGATATGTCGATTCTTCCAAACCCTGCTTCACGCCTCATTCTTGGAAACAATTGCACACTTCCATGCATTGTCTGATGAGAATCTTTTCGCTTATCATCTGTGCTATGTGTTCTCCAAGGTCAACAGTGTATTCATCCTTTCCTAGGTTAACCAGGCCCACTTTGATATCCCCTATGTAACTGGGATCGATAATACCTTAATTGGGCATAATACATGGTTTAATTGTCCTTGTACCATGAGGTTTTATCCGCCCAGTGGTGCGGTCAGGTAGTCCTATGCCTATTACTATGTTGACGATTGCTAGTTCTGTTGGATGTGTGGTATTGTTCTTTCTCTCACAGTGGTCGTGTCCTGTTGCCTGTGCTGATCGCTTGATAGGATTATTGTTGTATCGCTTAACCTTCATAATTTGATAATATGGGTATTCTTGGCCTTGATTAAGGAGAATTGCATTGTCAAATGGTCTTCCAGAGCTACTACTGTGGGACTTGGTCTACCGCTGGCGATCCTTTCAGGTATACCTTTGTACACTTCACCTTGTCAAATTTAATCTTGTTGGTTTCCTAATCAATTCTTGAGTTGTGTCTTCTCACGTATGGTAGTCACAGTACCGCTTCATTGTTGGGCAAATCTGCGATTTGGTAGGTGACCTGTTAGGCACATAGGAACAAGGTACTGGAATTCAGCATGGAATTCATATGAAAGGTGGGCTGAGATAGGACTCATATAGGCTAATGCAACTGGAATCAAATGTATAGCATCCGTGTCCTTATCGTTACACCCCATTCCATACAGCCTTCGCTGGACTAGCGCGATGGATCCAAGACGCTCTGAGCTATAATGAGAATATATTGAGGGGGCTTTAGGAAACACTAGAGAACCGACTCAGACACTGAAAACATGCATATCTTAATCTAAGGACCTCTCGGATCAGGTGATAAGGAGAAGCATAGTAATATAAACCGGTATTGGACAGATTGTAAGTTTTAAGTCATCCTGCAAGCCATTTGCAAGACACCGTAAAAGCCAGCAGTATCCAGATAGGTCACTAGCCAAGATGGCCACTTGGAGTTCTAAGAAATTATTGGTATATTCCATGATGGACTACCTGAGTTTAAGCGGCTAGATGAGGAACGACATCTACGACTAATTAATAGTTTACAGATTGAGGGAATCAAGGAGCTCGGACCTAATGATAAGCTGTGGGGGGAAACAATATTCTCAGGGTCAATCAGTTCTCGCACTTAGGATTGGATGATTGAAAGTGTTGGAAGCATAGAAGTTAGTGTTGTCCGCAAACACTCAGACGCGGGATATAAATATCATAGTGCTACCCAAGCTTTTGACCTTAGTAAGCAACAGTGAACAGATCTTATGAAGATTATAAGTTTTACTCAAAATCTTTATATATGAACCTTCCTTGACAATCTCCGTTTACGAAGAAAGATTTAAGCTTAGTCAGATTCACTTATCTTTAGAATCGAATACCCTTAACAGTAGATCGATATTTCTCCTTGTTACCAAGGCTGTATACCTGACTTTTGGACTTCTCTGAGTCATACCTCAGGAATCACATAAGGTAATAGCTGATTCCACCCTGCTCGACGAGGTTCTTCAAGAACCTCACCCCTCAAGCTTCATCACCTCATTCTAACAAATACTTGAATACTCTCTCAATGAGATTCAATTCTATCAACTTCTTGAACCATCCTGGTATTTCTAGGAAAGCTACAAACACTTTTACAGTCCCACCTTCCTGTGGAAAACACTTCTTGCATACGAAGCTGAAGAAGAAGGAACCTCTAGTTCCTTCAGTATAAGCTACTCCACCTTCGCACCCTCCGCCTGGGTATTGGGAAAATATCACAACTCCCAGTAAACAATATCCTCACAACAATTGACTGTGGATACCGATAAGGCAATGTCAGACCTTGAAGAAGTTTCGTTGGTAGGTAGCAACCATGCATTAGGATACTCCAGGTTACCTTTGGCACTCCCCCACCTCTCACAGCCAAAGGGGGCGGACAATGGGCCTCTGGCATGCGATCAAGCAGTCCCCGACTCCCAGATGCCAGGAATCCAGCTATGGAGATATTAGGAGAACGTATCGGCCAGGCAATACCCTACTTCAACTGCACCCTACAGGATTCAGTTGATAGGCAACATCTGACCTACCGTGAACTATCAAATCAAGCTCAGGATCAGTCAAACCAACTTCAGAACCATGCCCAGAGGATAAGTCGTGGGGAACAGATAATTACACAAGACTTGAAACAGGTCCATTCAGAACTAGAAATATTACCGACTGACACCCCTGCACTGTGAACTGCAACCACAAAACGGTTGGAAACCAAATTGCGAGCATATAAAGAATGCACCAAGAAGCGGTAAGTACCCATGATCACTCCAAAATCGGGGCAGCAGAAGAAGAATCGCTGGATGGCAACCTCCAGCTAGATAATGTGTTGGTTAGGTTAAAAGCAGAGCTCCTACAATGATAGATTGCCACACACGAAGAACATGACCGGACCAGAGAGGAGCTACAAGAGCTATACCAGCGCCCCGAACAAGAGCGTATAGAGAGGGAGGGTTATGTACTCAGACAGAATGCCCTATCCGGACAGCTAAACTGAATGTTGACATAGATGAATGAATCTAGACACAACTACAAGTTGCCCGCAACCACCCTTGTGTGTGGGAAACAGTGGCACCACAGCCAGTATAAAATCCGGGATTGGAAAAGCTTACCACTGCAGAAGGAGGGAAGAGTTCCGCTTTACTCCATTTCATTACAAGGGCAAAGGTGTAGATCATGGAGGAAGTAACAACAATAGTGGGAATGGACCTCCATCACCTCCACCAGCGAATGCACCTAACCCAGACGACCATGACCCTGGCTCAGAAGATGTTGGTTGCCCCTCAAAAAAATGTGGTGAGCAATCACGAAGACCCTTGCCAGGACGAAAGTTCGAATCTGAGGCAGATCCATGAGGGACCGACTAGGGCAAGCATTACCCTGTATCAACAGGGAGCTGACTGATCCCTCCTTCAATTGTGAGAATAGGCCTACATAGGTTGTGCGAGTATGGTTACTAAATTGCAAGTATTACGTTGATAGAAATCCATGGCAATGGGAAGATAATGAAGAACACATTAAGTATGCGCTAGGAAGAATGGAAGGAACCTAAGTGGCCCCTTTGGCAATAACCTACCTGCAGAAAATGACTGGGTACCTCAGATGCACAATACACGAGGGTCATGATTTTTGAATAACTTTCAGGGCAGAACTTACAGAACGATTCTCAGTACTACATTAGGCGCAGAAAAGCCTTAGCTGAGATGGAGAAAGTTTAGTACATAGGAGACATAGAGAAGTATCTCCTTACCATAGAAAAGAACAATATTGAGGCAGAAGTATCCAGTATCGCTTGGAGAACCATGATACAGTGACAACTTCCTTTTGATACTATTCTTAAGCTAACACATGAAAGTCATAACTTAGATAGTGAATGGATCACGGCAGTTGGAAGGGTCACTAAAGCAGAAGAATCGTTCAAGGAACAAGTAGGGCTATTCAGGATAAATGACTAGGGGAAAAGTGACTCCCAGACAACAAAACGGGAGGAGGAATCCAAATCTAGCCTGACCACAGGAGGAAATAAAAAATTTAAAAATCTATACAGCATCTGAAAAAGCTGCTTCCAAATTGAAAAAACAAGTGGAAAAAGGGAAATAAGCCTCAGCTGAAGGAAAGGTTGAGCACACAATTTGGGTTGAAGCTCATACTGTAATCTCTAAGGACAAAATTGAAGAGCTAAAGAAAGCCAAGAAATGTACCTGTTCCACTTTGGCCAACCATAATTGGAAATTCTGCAGGAAATAGGCTGTGGTATTGGTTATAGGACAGAAACGGGAAAATTTCAAACTCCAATATCGATGCCTCTGGCCACAACGTTTCCAAAAGGGTTAGCTTCGCCAACAACTTGGGTAACCCAAGTCAATCAGCCCAAAAGTATCAACGAGCAATTCACCCTTCTACGTGAACAAGGTTGAGATTTAGGGTTAAATTTTAGCAATCAAGGGAGTCACCATGAGCTAAAGAAATGAGGAAAGCATTAAGAATTGGAAGGCACCAAGGTCCGTGAAGCAAGTGGAAATATTGTTTGGCTTTGACAATATTTACCGACGTTTCATTAAGGATTTCTTTAAAATATGCAAACCCATCTACCGAAAGGTTGAAGATGGACTGGGGAACATTTAGATGGCAGCCCGAATAAAATGGGGCATTTGAAGAACTTAAGCAAAGGTTCATCTCCATCCCAATACTCTGTAATATCTCCCCTGACAGAGAAACCATAGTGCAAACCGATGCTAGTGATTTTGTTCCAGCATGTGTCCTCTCACTGTTTAAAGACAAAAAGATACATCTGGTGGCCTTACAGTCAAGAAAGCTGAGGCCAGCAGAGCGAAATTCAGAGATCCATGATAAGGAACTATTAGCGATTCTTGAAGCATTTAAAGAATGGAAATAGTACTTAGTGTCAACGGAAAAACCAGTAACAGTTTACACTGATCATCAGAATCTATATAATAAATTTACTAGTAAGGTATCAAATCCGTAAGAGATATGATAGGCTCAACAACTAATGAATATAAATTACAATATTGTCTATGGACTAGGAAAACAAGGAGGCAAGCCAGAGGTATTAGGCCTACAGCCGGAGTACCATCCTGAGGAGGGAGCTGCGCTTAGTATACAATCAATACTCAAGCCTTTATACTTCTAAATCATCTTGGTACAGTTAAACCAACCAGACAGGCAAGACAAATTAAGTGGCATAGAAACCCAGGCTTCGCTGCAGATAAAATTCCTATGCTCAAAGGCACGAATGCCTACGAAAGGGTCTTGACTGGCAGCTGGACATGAGCTGTATGTACTAGAAGATTTAATAATCCCAGCCAAAGGAAAACAGCTGGTAGAGACTAGAATTGACGTTGAATTAATATCGGGAACATATGCACGCTTAGGACTGAGAAGTGGAATGGTAGCCAAATACAGAATCTGCATTGGCAGTGCAGTAATCCATGTGGACTATAGCAGGGAAGTCAAGGTAATTATGATGACCCATGGAAATCAAGCTTGCCAGGTCCTCAAAGGGGACCAAATGGCACAAATGATCATTGAGATTATACACACTGTTGAGGCGATGGAAGTAGACGGACTCACAGGCACTGCTAGAGGCAAAAGTGGATTTGGAAGTACGAAAGTATCACCAAGACGATCAACTGCAACACAGACCCAGGTAGTGCTTGTGTACTTACAAGCGTACCAATCTGGAAATGAGTTTTTGATCAAATTGACCAGTAAGCGACCCCAGACAAAGTGATATTGCTAATGTCTAACGCAATAATGTCCCAGGTCGAAATTAGGAAATATGACCAGACATTATTATGAACCATTGAACAAGCAGGCCAGAACGGTCACGACTGGCAGGAACACAAGCTGGAGTTGAAAACATTAACCAACGCGGGCAAATCACCTCCAAGTCACTGGGCGGTAAAAGAGGGACTTTTCTACTATAAGAATTGCTTATACATTGGAGAAGGTGGACAGCTGCAGGCAACCATAGCCAAAGGTTGCCACGACTCCCGAGTAGCAGGAAACTAAGGACAGGAAAAGAGTCTGGAAATAGTTACCAGAGACCTGTACTAGAAACGCCTGTCAGGGTGGATAAATCACTACATACAGTCATGTGATGAATGTCAATATAATAAATCCCCACGACATCCGCGGTTCGGTCTGGTGGAGCCCTTAGAAGTCCCGTTCGCATCTTGGTAATCCATATCAACAGACTTCATCACACAAGTAGCGGACTAACAAGGAAGAACACAATATATGCTAGTTGTGGAGTGGCTTACCACAATGGCTTAATTCATAGGTCTGGTAAATAATGCTAGGCTAAAGAGATTGCAAACATATTTTTGAGGGAGGTCTGGAAGCTACATGGACTTCTGCCGAAATCATCTCCGACATGGATGCAAAGTTGTCAGTAGAATTCTGGGAATTCCTATAAAAGAGCTTAGTGATAAAACCAAAGATGTCAACCGCGTACTACCCGCAAACTGCTGGGCACACAGTAAGGACCAACCAGGTGCTGGAAGGATACCTGAGGAACTTTGTGAACAATGTTTAAACGGATTGGTACCAGTTGTTACCACTGGCTCAGCACACTTACAATAACTCTGTAACAAACGCTCATGGTATGTTACCATTTTAGGCGAACTATATGTTCCATCCACAAACAGAATTCATGAAGGAATGCGAAGCCCAAAACTCTGGTGCCAAGTTATATGCGCACTGGATGCACACAATACATCTAAAGGCTACAAAAGTATCAGAATGAACAGGGGAAAATATGAGCAAATATTATGACCGTAAGGCAAAGCAGCAACCTAACATCAAAATCAGGGACCAGGTCATGCTAAATACAAAAAACATGCGAACTTCACGACATACGAAGAAGGTCAGTCCACAACATTACGGCCGGTTTAAGTTATTGGAAAAAAGGGGAGATTACTCCTACAAACTGGAAATATCTCTGAGATGGAAAATCCATCCAATTTCCTGTAGCATTATTAGAACCCTAATGGACCTTGAACAGCACAACGAGGGAACAACCTCCCTGTGAGACAGAGGAAATTGATTCAGATCTTGAGTGGGAGATTGAATTAATCGTAAAGAGTGCAATAATCTGTTAAATCAGGTGGCTAGGAAGACGTAATAGTCAACTACGGCAGTTACGCTAATTTATCCAATGGATAGGTTGTTCAGAGGATAAAAACATCAGAGAGCCACCAGATCATGTGGAACATGTGCAGGAATTGGTACAGATATTACATCGTAAGAATCTGAATATGCTAAAGCGGGCAGATGTTAAATATTAAGGAAAAGGTTTTCCTAGTGTGGACAAGTAAACACGTTAGGTTTTAAACCCTACCAAGTCGAGTTCAAAAATGCACATCAATTAGTATTTTTTTAATTTATATGTTTAGTTTGTTAAGAGAGGGTAACCTTTGGGAAAAGGCGATTCGAGACAACAGCTTGGAGAAGGAACCTCATGTTTGTCACATTGGTACAAGGTACTGGAATCCAGCGCTGAATACAGCCGAAAATTGGCATGAGATACTACTCATACACCTCGGACCCTTAGTTGGGCCTGTAGGTCACGTGCGGCACCCATGGCAAAAAGGGTCCCTTCACTGAAATACCGAAAGTTTGCACGCCTCGTGTAACACCATATACGTTATCGCCTTCTATTTGACTGGATGCTGTGGGCCGTGTATAGGAGGAGGGTGACTCGGACAACCTAATGTATCTGGAATCCAGATCATTGGATACGTGTCCCCATAGTTACGGACCATTCAATTTAGCATCGCGGGATTGGCCCATAAGTAATGGGACCCTCTGTGCAAAAATGAGAATAAACTGAGGGGGCTTGTGGAAACCCTTGAGAAATATCTCAGACCCCAAAAACATGCCTATCTTGGTCTAAGGACCTATCGGAACAGGTTGATAAGGAGTGGCATAGCAATACGATACGTTATTGGACTAATCTCAAGTCTAAGGTTATCCCGAAAGCCATTTCCAAGACAACGGGAAAGCCAGCAGTATCCTAATACCTCACCAGCCAATTTGACTACCTGGAGTTCTAAAAAACTATCGGTAAATTGCATAATATAATAGTTAAGTTTAAGCGCCAAAACGAGAAACGACATCTATGACTGATATATGGTTCATGCCATCAGGCAATAAAGGAACTCAGACGTATCCAAGAGCTGCGGGGGCTAACAATATTCTCCGGGTGAAACAGTTTGAGCATTTAGGATTGAAGAACCGAATCTGGTTGAAGGATAGAATTTAGATGTAGTCCGCCAATAGTAAGACGCGGGATATAAATATCGAAGTGCCTCCACATCTTTAGACACAAGCTCCACGCCAGCTTATTTCCTTTCGCATTAAGACATTACCGCATTCGGCCGCACCAAACCTGTGGGATTAGTGTGGCAACCATCACGACACACCAAATTTCGCTAATCGCTTAGGCTTCCCCTATAAGCGACCCTGCACTTCCCCTCACTCATTTCTCTTGAAGGATGACTCATAGCCGTGGAAGGGCCTCTTGGCCCCAATCCCTTACCTCAGAGCATGGCAACCCCTACGGCGGCCGCCCCAGCTCTACTGCCCCCCTTGCACCAGCTGCTGAAGTGTCTGGCCTAGCCTCCTCGTCAGCATTACAGTCTCCCCGCCCCCTTGACCCTAATCTTCCTCTCCTAAGGCAACTCTATGATAAGCTTAGGCCTTCCATGGATCCTAACCCAGACCTCTTTCCAGGTTTATGGGACGCTAACCTCCGGGACCTCTCGGTTGGTGAGACAGTACTCATCCCCCTCCTCTATAAGCTGTTCAAAGGTATTGGAACAATTGGCACTCGCTTGGAATGCCTTGAAGCGACTAACATCGGCAACAATGCCACTCCCGCCTCCATCCCCACCTATCCCTTTGCTAAATTAGGGGCATCGGTCAAAGACCTTACTGCCAGGATCACTGGTGCTACCACCCCCGTCCACCTCCCCCTCCCCCCCAGGTTCCTCCCTGCCACACCTTGACAGCAAAGTCCAACCGCCTGAAAACTAACCCCGCAGGCTCCCCCACCACCCTCTTCCATATACCAATTCGATCTCGACACACTCCACTATGACACTAAAACCAAGGCTTGGTATGGTGACCAAGCAGCATATGCTGTCAAGTTCCAACGCTCATCGGAAGCCCTATCCTACAAGGAGGGGAAATACCCTGACCCCTACTCTTTCCTTACTGTTGACCAATACTCTGAATACACGAAATCTCGCTCCCCTGCCTCCTATGCTGGCATAGCTGCGGGCCAACTGGCTAGTGCCTAGGTAAGAATAAGGGAAAAAAAACTTCTACTGCAGCACAAGTCGCTGCGTCCAATATCACTATCCCTCCTAAGAAAGGAGCTACCCAATTGCCTGCTGCTGAGCATTGGCTTTTCTCCCGCAGTACTCTTCTTCTTCCATATGAAGATGCTCTTACCAAAGCTGCTACTGCCCCCGACTTGGTTGCCTCTATGCTCAGGCAGGCCAACTGCCCTAACCCACTTGCATTTGCAGCCTCGGTCTACAGCAGAGGCTCCCTTACCCTCCTTGGCTCTAACCTTTTCATGGAGGCCACCGCCTATTCCCCTACTATGAGGCCATGGCTCTGTTAGGTACATGTGTATGAGGTGCTGAATTCAGTACTGTACACAGACGAAAAATGCGCTGATAAACCTACTCATACCCCTCCGGCCCCATTGTTGGGCCTGCACGTCACCTGCGGCACCTACGGTAAAAACATCCCCTCACAAAAAGCCACAAATTGGCCCCCTCCTCATAACACTATATAGGTCATCACCGTCCATCCGACCGGATGCTGTGGGCAGGGATTATGAAGAGGGAGACACGACCGTGCCAATGCAAGCGGAATCAAGTGCATCGGACCTGTGTCCGCAGAGTTATAACCATTCCCGTATTGCCTTAACTGGGGGTGGTCAAAGGAGACGGGAGGCGCAGAGAGAAAATGAGCATATGTTAAGTGGATTCCAGGGAAACACTGAGAATACACTTAGACCCTGATTGCAAGCCTAGAAATGTCCATAGACCTATCGGAACAAGTAGAAAAAGAGAGGCAGAGCCAAAATGATATGGTATTGGACTGATCGTAAGCTCCAGTCATCCTGAAAGCCGTCTGCAAGCTGCCAGTAGTATCGGGAGGAAGCAGATTGGTCTACAACCATGCTGGCTACTTGGTGTTCTAAGAAACCATTGGTAGATTCCATGATGGACTGCCTGGTTTAAACAGAGGAAAAAGGAACAGTGTCTCAGACTGATTAGGGTACCATACCCATAGAGAAAGCTGACCTCTGATGTGTCCGTAAGCATTGGGGGGAACCATATTGTCCTGGTTAAAGCGCCTTCGCACTGGGCTCATCAGAGATAGTTTGTGAGAGAAAGTACATAGTTGTAAAGAATGTAGTTGTAGTCCGCGAACACTCAGACGCGGGATTTAAATATCGAAGGGCCTTCCGTGCTTTAGCCATTATCAAGCAACGGAGAAGAGAACTTATCAACATCATAGGTTTTTACCTAAACATCTTTACCTATGCGCCTTCCAAGACAATCTCCGTTTACGAAGAAAGACTAAAGCCTAGTTCGATTGGCTTGTTCTTAGAATCGACTACCCTTTACAGGCTCTCAAGTTGAACCAAACTTTTCCCTTTGGCGACAACCCGTTTCGCCCTTTTCGCCCTGCACCCAACGAGGTTCAACTCGTCACACTTGGCCTCCCCATTGCTTACCTCTAACCAGACCAGGCAGAGCTCTACACCAGCCTGTCTTAGTCCATCCGGAAACCAGTAGATGTTGTATATTTTTCAGCCCTCTATCTTCAACCTGACCCTGAAAACCGGGCCCTCAAGAACTCTACCTGAGTGGATGTTATAGTTACTTGAGCTGACACTGTTAGATTCGGCTCTTCTATCCGCCTATACTCACGCCCTCGCTGGGTTGCAAGAGCCCAACCCACTAACCGTTTGATGCAGGGACGAAAATGCGGGAACTATGGACATCCAAGTCCAGCCTGCTTAGTTACCCACTCCACCAGCTCCCATTGTGCCAACTCACTCCCCAGCTCCTCCCACCAGTACCCTAACCCCACATGCCCTCAAGGCGGGCACCTAAAGGCAGTGGCCGCCTGCTGCCCTGCCGGTCCTCTACGGTGCTCCAATTGTGGAGGAGCTTACACCCCCACTGACATCTCCTCCACCTCATGCCCAACTGCTATAGCATCACGCGCACAAACCCCTCATCACCCTATAGACACCATGTGTGAAGGAGTGGACGTCACCCACGGGATAGCAGCCTCGGAGGGCCCCTCAACTCCACCCCCTCCACCGCAAATGATTAAGGGTAGTCGATTCTAAGGGGAAGACAATCGAACTAGGCTTTAATCTTTCTTCGTTAACGGAGATTGTTTAGGAAGGCTCGTAGGAAAAGATTTTTTGGTAAAACCTATGATATTAATAAGAGATCTTCTCGATTGCTTGATAATGGCTAAAGCTCGAGGCACTTCAATATTCATAACCTGCGTCTGAGTGTTCGCGGACTACAACTACTTTCTATACAACTATGTACTTTCTCTTACAAACTATCTTTAATGATCCAAGTGCGAAGGCGATTTAACCCGGAGAATAAGGTTCCCCCCACAGCTTACGGACACATCAGAGCTCAGCTTTCTGAGAGGGTGTGCTACCCTTATCAATCTGAGACGCTGTTCCTTCTTCCGCCGTTTAAACCAGGCAGTCCATCATGGAATCTACCAATGGTTTCTTAGAACACCAAGTGGCCAGCATGATTGTCGACCAATCTGCTTCCTCCCGAGACTACCGGCAGCTTGCAGACGGCTTTCAGCATGCCTGGAGCTCGCGATCGGTCCAATACCATATCGGTTTAGCTCCGCCTCACCTTATCGACAGGTTCTGATAGGTCTATGGACCTTTCTAGGCTTGCAATATGGGTCTAAGTGTGTTCTCAGTGTTTCCCTGGAACCCACTTAACATATTCTAATTTTCGTTCGGAGCGTCCCGTCACCTTCGACCACCCCCTGCGAAGGCAATACGGGAATGAACATAACTCTACGGACACTGGTCCAATGCACTTGATTCCACTTGCATTGGCACGGCCCAGTCTCCCTCTTCATATTCCCGGCGCACAGCATCCGCTCGGATGGACGGCGACGACGTATATGGTGTTATGAGGGGTGCGCCAATCTATGGGTTTTTGGTAGGGGGACGTTTTTGCCGTACATGCCGCGGGTGACGTGCGGGCCCAACAAGGGTACCGGAGTGGTATGAGTAGGTTTTTCGCAGCATTTTTCGTATGAATACAGAACTGAATTCAGCACCTAATACCCCTGTGCCTAACATGAGCTACCTCCTCCTAGGGTTCGTCTCGAATCGCTTTTTGTAAGTGTTACCCTCTTTTCGCATTTCCTATTTCCAAAATAAAACACAAAATTAAACTCAAAATATAAAATAAACTCCTCCTTTTTGAACTCGACTTGGTAGGGTGAAAAACCGATCGCGTGTGCTTGGCCACGGTATGAAAACCTTTTCCATTTCATTCAACGTCTGCCTGCTTTGGCATATCCGGATTCTTCCTATGAAATGCGTCCACTAGTTCCTGTGCATGCTCTAAATGGTCTGGTTGTTCCAAAGTATTTTCATCTTCAGACCACTCAGTCCACTTTACAAAATACCGTACCTCAGGCACCTGTCGGTTCCCACCACCCACGCGCCAGGTATAAGAGATTATTTGACTGCTCACAATTCTTTCGATTTCTCCTGGCTCGCGGGGAGGTTGTTCGCGTGCTGGTCGATTGGATGTTCGATTGAGTTCCAATAGTGATACATGATATATTGGATAGATTTTCCACCTTGGTGATATTTCGAGTTTGTAGGCACTTACTCCCCTTTTTTCCAATACTTTAAAAGGGCCATACAGCTTTGTGTTAAGCTTCTTCGAGGGTTGCTTGGTGCGTATGTTTTTTACCTTTACCAAGACCAGGTCCCCGACCTTGATGTCTGGTTCCTGCTTAGCCTTGCGGTTGTAATATTTGCTTATATTTTCCCGTGTCTGTTCCACTGCTTCTCAGGCCTTTTGGTGTATTGTTTGCATCCAGTGTGCGTATAGCTGGGCGCCTGGATTCTAGGTTTCCCGTTCCTTCAACCATTCTGTTAGTGGATGGAATCCATAGTTTGCGTAGAAGGGTTAAATGCCATACACATTCGTCACCGAACTGTTGTAGGCATGATAGGCTAATGGGAGCAACTGGTACCGGTCCGTTTTATCATAATTGACAAAGTTCCTAAGGTATCCTTCCAGCACTTGGTTGGTCCTTTCAGTTTGTGTGTCAGTTTGGGGATGATACGCTGTTGACATCTTTCGTTTTATCCCTAGGCTCTTGCATAGGGATTCCCAGAATTCTCCTGAGAATTTTGCATCCATGTCAGATATGATTTCTGCCGGCATACCATGAAGCTTCTATACTTCCCTCAAGAATACTTTTACAACTTCTTTTGCTGTTGCATTACTTTCCTGACCTATGAAGTGAGCCATCTTTGTAAACCGATCCAAACCTAGCCTAATTTGTGTTTTTCGTTGTGATACTGGTAGTTGTGTGATGAACTCAGTCGATATGGATGACCAAGCTGTGAACGGGACTTCTAGAGGCTGCAGCAGACCTAAACGAGCATATCGTGGGGATTTATTATGTTGACATACATCGCATGACCCTACGTACTCATTTATCTAGGCTGTCAGACCTCTCCAGTAAAAGGCTCTAGCAATAATTTCCAGAGTCGTCTCCTGTCCCAAGTGTGCAGCTACTTTGCAGTCGTGGTAACCTTTGGCTATAGTTGTCTGCAGCAGTTCGTTGTCTGGAATGTATAAGGGCTTCTTGTAGTATATCAGTCCTTCAGTTATTGCCAAGTGACTTAGTAATGGTTTGCCCATATCGGTTAACGTTTCCAATTCTCGCTTGCGTTCCTGCCAGTCATGATCGTTCTGGCCTGCCTGTTTGATAGTTTTTAATAATGTCTGGTCACATTTCCTAATATCAACCTTGGACATTATAGCATTAGACAATAGTAGTATCCCTTTCCCTTGTCTTGCTTGATGGTAGGTTTCATCAAGAAACTCATTTTCGGCATGGTCCGCTTGCAAGTATGCAACCACTACCTGGGTCTTTGTTGTAGCTGATCGTCTTGGTGATACATCCGTGCTCCAAATCCGCCTTTGCCCCTTGCAGTTTCTACTAGTCCATCCACTTCCATAGCTTCCGCCATGTGTATGTACTCAATGATCATTCATGTCATTCGGTCCCCTTTGCGAACCTCGCAGTCTTGGTTTCTAAGGTTGATTATGATAACCTTGACTTCTCAAGTATAATCAGCGTCGATTACTCATCCGCCAATGCTGATCTTAAATTGGGCAGCCATTCCACTGTTTGGTGCTAACCCTGCATATGTTCATTTTGGTAATCCGACGGAAATTCCAGTTTCCATCAACCTTTTTCCTTTGGCCGGAATTATAAAGTCCTCTAGTGCATACAGGTCGTGTCCGGCTACTAGTTGTGACCCTTTTGTATGCATTCGTGCTTTTGGAGCTAGCAATTTTATTAGCAAGAAATCAGTCGACTCAGTGCCAATTATTCTTTCCTCCCTATCAGGCTGATTTAAGTGTACCAGTGTGATTTGGAAGTGAGAAGGCTTTAGTATAGACTGTTCGCTATGCGCAGCTCCCTCCTCAGGACGGTACTCCGGCTGTCAGCTTAGTGCATCTGGCTTTCCGCCTGGTTTTCACGCTCGGTAATCAGTCTTGAAATTGTAGTTCGCTAGTTGCTGAGCCCATCGTATTTGCCGTAGATTCCATACCTTAGCTGTAAGGAAGTTCTGTAGAGTCTGGAGATCAGTGTACTCAGTCACTTGTTTTTCTCTTCCGACCAGGTACGGTTTCGACTCTTTAAATGCTTCTAGAATCGCCTACAGTTCCTTATCATAGATCTCTCAATTTCGCACAGCTGGGCACAGCTTCCGTGAGGCAAAAGCCACCTGATGTAGCATTTTGTCTTTAAACTGGGAGAGGACACATCCTAGCGCAAAATCGCTAGTGTCTGTTTCCCCTATTGTTTCTCTGTCAGGATAGAAATGTCAAAGTATAGGGCCGGAGATGAATCTTTTCTTAAGTTCTTCAAACGTCCTATCTTGTTCCAGCCCCCAGCTGAATTTTCTGTGGTTGCCCTTCTACGTTTTGGTTATTGGTTTGCTGATTTTGGAGAAATCCTTAATGAAACGTCGGTAAAAATTGTCAAAGCCAATGAATATTTGTACCTCCTTGACTGACCTTGGTGACTTCTAATTTTTTATGCTTTCGACCTTTCTATCACTCATGGTGACTCCATGAATTGCCACAACATACCACAAAAATTGTACTGTATCGACGTGAAAAACTGACTTGGTGGTTGATAAGGCTAGATCATATACTTCCTAGCGAGATAGTACTTTTTTGACCAATTCGGCGACTTCTTTCTCTGTCTGGGAGTAAATTAGGATGTCGTTTAGGTAGACCACCACTCTAGGATCTAAAAATTCACGTAGAATTTTATTTATCATTGTCTGGAATGTGGCCTGCGCGTTTACCAGGCCGAATGGCATTACTTTATATTCAAAGTGGCCGTATCGTGTCCAGAATGCTGTTTTCCACTCATCACCTTCCTTTATCCTTAGGAGGTGATAGCCATCTTTCAAGTCGAGCTTAGTGAATATTTGGGCCCCAGCCACCCGGTCGCGGAGCTCGCTCATTAGGGGTAGCGGGTATTTGTAGGCCACCATTAGCCTATTTAACTGTCGGTAGTCCACACATAGCCTCATTGAACCGTCAGGTTAAGGGATAAATAAAATTTGAGCCACAGCAGGAGATTTGCTTTCCACAATTTTTCCTTGATCCTGCATTTTCTGCAGGTATTTGCAAAGCAAATTCAGCTGGTGGTCTGACATAGGATATATCGGGGCCCATGGCGGTACCGCGCTAGGTATCACGTCAATAGCGTGGTCAAACGTTCATATCACGGCTATTATTAGTATTATTATCTCTCATTACGCTTATGGAGCCAGAGGCTATGTAGCGCTAACTAACATACATGTAAGGTCCACCTCATGCACCAGGTCATTGCCAACCATCTCATATATGTTTGTAACAGCTTTTGAGTGGACCCCAGTCATAAACGCTAACAACCCCTAAACAAAAGAAATCCTCACATCCGCCATAACCCTAACCAGTATAAGGAAATAATAGTAAGGAAACCTAAATAGCCCTGTTCCTTCTCTCGGTTGCTTCTTGGTGTGCGTGTAGGTAGGTAGGACACTCCTTGTAGGTAGCCAGGTGATCATTGCCTCAATTGAGACATTTGAGGGTGGTAATGAAGGCATGGCTTGCCCTTGGTGGGGCAGTCAGATCTGCCACAGGTGTCGAGGTGAGCAGGGTGTTCCAAGGAACAGATTGCGGAGTGGGGGGTTCTGGTGCACTGGGTTGGGTGGTGACCAAATTCCAGGCATCTGGGGCATTGGGTGTCAGGTCCAAAGGCAAGGTAGCGTTGGACCTAGAACCTTCTGCCAAAGACAGAGAGGCCTCTGTTAAGGGCTTTGTCTGTTGGTTCTTTGCCGGCAATTGTGAGGACCATAGCTGATGCTGCTTTTTCCTGGCCTTGAGCTTGGGTGGTGAGCCATCTGGGTGGGCGTAGGAGGTGGGTGCCTGGATTGAATACCTAAATCTCAGCTTCGACTGTGGGGAAAGTAGAGGTGGTGGGTATGCCATGGATGATAACCTTATGCCAGATCTCTTCCGATTTGAGGACACTGGCAGCTGGGATGGTGGCTCTGATAGCCTACTCAATGGCAAAGCGGTGGTTTTTGAGAACAGAGGAGGCCAAGATGTTTTCCTTGGTAATAAGGCGTACATGGTGGTTGGGGGTGAACTCTATGTTAGAGATCACTTGTTTCTTGATTGCAGTGTTGACTGTATCGCGAATGGTAAGGTGGTTGGTGTCATCAGGTAGTGTTGTGCCATCACTCTCAATGATAATCGTATGGTCACATTTGGTGTTGAGGGCAGTGGTTGAGTTCTTCGTGAATAGAGTGGTAGGGGGTTCGACTGGGGGAGCTCTGTCAGCTCTTTGGGCCCAGGTTTGTGTGGTGGAGGTTGGGGGTCGTGTGGATTGAAGTGTGGTAGTTGGTTGTTGTAGAAGTTGCTGTGACTGAAGTTGCGCAACTTGGTTGGTAAGGGTGGAGATCAAGGAGTATAGGTCTTTGGTGTCCTGGATATGACGGTCTTGGACCACCATCAGGTATTGCTCTAGGGCGTCAAGCTTATTGGAAACTTCATTGTGTGCTTTGTTGACGGCATAGAGTCTCCTGGTAAGTGAATCTATGGTGGGGGGTCTTCCTTCAAGGGGGATGAAGGTGCAGGCATCAGTGTTAGAGGGGGATGGACTAGGGCCCCCAACTGTCTGGACTGGGGAAGGGCTATCCTCCATGGCATTTTCATCCATGGCCGTGTCTGTAGGCGAGAATAGGTTTTCAAGGATATTTTGTGGTTGGAAGGGGGTTGCCAGGGGGTTTGCAGCCCCCCTAACTCTGCCTCTTAGCCGGGGAGGCATCAGAGGTGATAAAACAGGGACTCAGTTGACAAAAGGTGATGGGAAACAAATAATAGAGGGCCAATTGTTGATAAAATGTCTTTAAAGGGGGAGTGGGAAGGGGTGAGAATTGATTTTTAGCCAATGAGGTGGAAGCTTGGCGAAAAATTTGGTGTGGTTTTTTTCTTTAGCTGTGGTTGAAGCGGCAAAGGAGTCTTCTTCTCCCGGCTAGTTTCTTTGCCGTTTCTGGGGCAAAAACCCTCTTGAATTCCTGATATTCCTGAGGTATTTGCAGAATCTCTTTTGACTCTGGAGTGGGTGCTATTTCGATTCTTCCCATGTATCGTGCTTCTGGGTCATATGCCACAGTCTCGTGCCATTCAAATGTCAAGACTTTGCCCTCATCATTAACATGACATTGGCATTTCTAGTCTTTAAATGTCCATTTTTGCGCATCCTCGATGTTACTTATGGGATGTTCTGTATGCCACCATCCAAATGGAATGATAAGGTCATATTTGCCAGCATTGGCAATTTCGCAAGAAATGTGAGATCAGTGTGCGTTATTCCCGATCTCTAAGAGAATTGGATGTGTGTAGTGCTTTCCCCAATTAGCTGCTGTGGTTCCTTCAAAGGTGTAAATGTCCAAGCTATGTGTATGTGTGTAGTATGGTAGGCGAATCTTAATAAGCAGGTCTTGGTTAATTAGGAATATATTAGACCCGGAGTCTAATAGAATGCGAATCGGGATCCCTTCGCAGTTTGCTTCAATAGTTGCTCTGCCTTCTGGGAATGAATAATAAAGCGGGGCATGTGCTTCTGTTTCATTTCTTTTATTTGGGCCGCTAGGCGCCTGTGGAGGTCTTTTGTAGGAGATTTTCGTTGTTCTGGTTACTTAGGGTGTTGGTTACCATGCCTGCACGGTTTCGGCTATTTAAGCCTCTACTGATACATCAAAATGTCTGTCTTTGGTGTACTGGGCAGCCCACTATTAGCGGTCTTTACCCCTTGCTGAAGGGTTCCCATACACCTGCCATTTGCCCTTCTCAGCGCTCGCTTTTGTCTTCACTGGAGCCGCACTCGTATCGTTAAGACGATATCAGCGTATTTGGGCTCCCGGGATTCTTCACACATCGTCCTGTTCACACCATGAGTCTATCGTGCCTATCGTGTCCACACAGCCGTAGTCCAGGTTGGAGACGGATTTACCCAGCTCCATTTAGCATGTGGACTAGGTAGCTGTAATTACTCATTCTCCTACACTTTGTTTTTCTTAATGTCCTGAATCCTGTTACGTTTCTCCAACTATTCCGTTGTCCACCCGACCTGTAATAAATTTCGTTCCTGGAAGGCTTCTCACGATACAGGCAAGACTGATTTCCACTTTTCATTCTTAATGAGTCCCTAGTCAGTGCTGGTCTGTCCACTCTTCCTTGATTCTCTTGTAAGGATTTAGGGCTTTATAAGGATGCAGGTTTGGTTGACCGTCTTCCGTACTGAGGTCCAATATACATCAAATGTGGCGCTCCGCTTTCTTCATTTTGAGTTTCAGGTTTCCACAGTTAGACCCAGACTACCACGAGCCACTGTCCAAGTTAAATGCTTCTTGCTTGCCGGTCATTATTAGGGCTGCGATACTCCCATAGGTCTGGATTACTTTTCGTGACTCTCGATTTAGTTTTGAGTTTCCCACGGAGAAGCGCAAAATTACCTGCTTGTAGGACCTTGCCGAGGTCTAGCCCCCTTGTTGATATGGGTTTCAGTAAGGGGTTCATACCGGAGTAACATGTTGCCGTCGCAGCCGGTCCCTGAAAACGTTTATTAGGTTTCATCCAGGTCGTCCTGTTCCCAAATCCGAGGCTGGTTGACTTGGTTAACCCTGGTCGTGGGTTCTGGTTGCCCCTTTGTTATCTGGGGTCGTCAATATAGGGGTTTGAAATTTCCCCATTTCTGTCCTATAACCGATACTTGGGCCTGTTTCCTGCAGAACTTCCAAGTATTGTTGGCCAAAGTGCAATGGGTGCATTGGTTGGCTTTCGTTCGTTCTTCAATTTTGTCCTTAGGAATTCCTTTATGAGCTTTAATCCAATTTGTATGCTCAACCTTTCTTTCAGGGGGGGCTTATTTCCATTTTTCCTCTTGTTTTTTCAATTTGTACGAAGCCTTTTCAGCTGCCGAATAGGTTTTCACTTTTTTATTTCCAGCTAGGTTCTTGCTGGATTTTGATTCCTCGTCTCGTTTTCTTTTCTACAAGTCACTTTTTCCCGGGTCGGTTTTTCTGAATTGCCCTTGTTGTTCCTTGAACGCTTCTTCTGCATTGGTAACCCAGCGGACTGCCTTTATCCATTCGCTATCCAAGTCGTGATTCATATGTGATAGTCTACGCATGGCTTCAATAGGAAGTTGCCGCTGAATTATAGTTCTCCAAGTGATACCAGATACTTCTGCCTCGATGTTGTGGTTTTCCATGGTGAGGAGATACTTCTCTATATCTCTTGTATACCAGACCATCTCCCTCTCGACTAAGGCTTTTTGTGCCTTATGCAGTACTGAGAATCGTTTTGTAACTTCGGCTCGGAATGTGATTCCAGAAATCATAACCCTAATGTTTAGGGAATCCGAGGTCCCAAGTCATTGTCTTTCGATAGGTGATCGAGAAAGGGCCTACCTCGGGTACTTCTATTTTTCCTAACGTATACTTGATGTGTTTTTCATTGTGTTTCAATTGCCATGGGTTTCTCCCAAAGTAGTCCTCGTAATTTAATAACCATACATGCACATCCTAAGTAGACGTATTCTCAAACTTGAATGGTGGATCTGCTAACAGGCGGTTGGTCCTTGACAAGGCTTGCCCTAGTTGGTCAACCCATGCGTCCGCTTCGGAATCGAACTTACGGCCAGGCAAGGGTCTATGTTCTAGAGCGCCACCTCGTCGTTAGGGGCCACCTCCGTCTTCAAACCCAGGGTCACGATCTCACAGGTTGATGCATTCGCCGGAGTGGGCGGTGGTGGCTCTTTTCCGCCATTTCCGTTTCCATCCCCACGATTTACTAGCTTTCCTTATCTCTACAGGGAATGAACCGGAACTCTTCTCTGCTATCGGCCGTGGTTCGTCTTTCCAATCCCGGATTTTCCCCTGGCTGTGGTGCCACTGTTTCCCACACGGGTGGTGGGTTATCGCAACCTGTATTTGCACCAAAGTGTCATTCATCCGAGTCAACATTCGATTTAGTTAATTGGATGTGGCATTATGCCTGTCCACATAGGCTTCCCTTTCCACCCGCTCCTGTTCGATGCGCTGGTGGAGTCCTTGTAACTCCTCTCTGGTCCGTTCATGGTCTTTTTGTGCGGCCACTTGTCGTTAAAGGAGTGTGGCTTTTTGCCTGGCAAACGCCTGTTCTAGCTGGCAGACTCGATCCAGCGACTCTTGACCTGTTGTCCCAATGTTAGCATGAAGTTGGGTACTTACCGCTGCATGGTGTGCAGCGCGTTCTTCCTGTGCCCGCAACTTTGCCACCAGCCGTTTGGTGGTTGCATCTTGATGTGCGGTGGTCTTGGTTGCTAACACATTAAATCCCGGATTGAATTGTTTCAACTCCTCGCCAATAATTTGCTCCCCATGGCTTATCTGTTGAGCATGGTGCTGGAGTTTCTTTGCCTGATCTAGAGCTTAACCAGATAGTTCACAGAAGGCCATATGTTGCATATCAACTGATTCCTGAAGGGTACAGTCGAAGCAGCTCATTACCTGGTCTATGGGTTCTGCTTATCTATCCATAGCTGGATTTCTGGCGTCAGGGGGACGGGTAGAGCTTGATCGAGTTCCTGGGGCTGACTTTCTGATTCCACTTGGCTGTGACAGGTGGTGGAGTGCCAATGGTGACCTGGAGCGTCCAGGTGCATGGTCGCTTCCAACCAGAGAAACTTCCTCTATGTCCGACATGGCTTGGTCCTTATCGACAGTCAATTGGCGGGCCATCTCGTTTATTGGGACTCTGGATGTTTTCCTAGTCTTGAAAGAGATGGGGTGAAGGTGGGGGAGGTAATGCCGAAAGAACTAGAGGTTCCTTATTCTACAGTATGGTAGTCTTGGACGGTTTCCACAGGAAGGTGGGACCGTAGAAGTCTACATAGATTTCTCTGAAATCTGATTCGGTAGGGATGAGTAGGGGATTGGTGAACCAGGAGAGTTCCTGTGGTATATCGAATTGAATCTCCGAGAGGGAGTTTTCAACTATTTCTTCGAATGAGGAGATGTATTTTAAGGGACGTGGTTCGAGCAGAAGCTCGTCGAAGAGTGTGGAATCAGCTATTAGCTTATGTGGTTCGTGAGGTATGACTTGGATGTGTCCAGTAGTCATGTAAAGAGCCTTGGTAATAAGGAGAAAAATCAATAAAATTGAAGGCTTATAGTTAAAGATTTTGGGTAAAAACCTATGATATTGATAAGATCTCTTCTCCGTTGCTTGATAATAGCTAAAGCTCGCGAGGCACTACGATATTTATATGCCGCGTCTGTGTGTTCGCGGACTAGAACTACTTTCTATAAAACTATGTACTTTCTCTAACAAACTATCTTTGATGATCCAAGTGCGAAGGCGATTTAACCCTGAGAATATGGTTCCCCTCATGGCTTACGGATAAATCAGAGCTCAGCTTTCTCTGAGGGTGTGGTACCTTATCAGTCTGAGACACTTTTCCTTCTTCCGCCATTTAAACTAGGCAGTCCATCATGGAATCTACCAATGGATTCTTAGAACACCAAGTGGCCAGCATGGTTGTCGACCAATCTGCTTCCTCCCGATACTACCGCCAGCTTGGAGATGGCTTTCTGGATGACAGGAGCTCACGATTGGTCCAATACCATATCGTTTTGGCTCTGCCTCTCCTTATCGACTTGTTCTGATAGCTCAATGGACCTTTCTTGGATTGCAATATGGTTTAAAGTGTGTTCTCAGTGTTTACCTGGAACCCACTTAACCTATTGTCAATTTCGTTCGGAGCGTCCCATCACCTTTGACCACCCTCTGCGAAGGCTATACTGGAATGGTCATAACTCTGCGGACACTGGTCCGATGCACTTGATTCCGCTTGCATTGACACGGTCAGGTCTCCCAATTGATATGCCCTAATCACAGAATCTGTTTGGACGGACGGCGACGTCGTATATGGTGTTATGTGGGGGGCGCCAATCTATGGGTTTTTGGTAAGGGGACGTTTCCTGCTGTAGGTGCCGCAGGTGTTGTGCGGGCCAACCACGGGGCTGGACTGGTTATGAGTAGGTTTTTCAGCGCATTTTTCGTATGAATGCAGTACTGAATTCAGCACCTCATACACATGTGCCTAACACAAATGGACCTCACAACCCCACGTGCACTCCCCCCTGCTGTAGCCTTCCTGGTCCATCGTTTCAGGCCTGTCAACCCCCTCCCATGAGGTGCTGACTCCGGCTCCCCCCCTCCCACTCCCAGCACGTCTGATTAAAGAGTGTTGTATCAAACACCACCTTGGCTGGTCCCGACCAGACTCCACAGCCGGCATCACTCCACCAACTTTCCCTTATCCAACACAACTGACTTGGAAGCTGGAGTGAGTATCTTTCCCTTTTTAATAGTTTCAGAACTTGTTCCTAGGCTTCACAGGTGGTTCGTCACCAAGACCCACCTGTATATCGCAACCAACTCCCTAGTTTTGCAGGCTTTAAGGCCTTCTACCCTCCTACAGTTTCTGGCACCCCTCCGAAGGTTTGCAGCTATGTTCTCACCGAGCTCCTACTGAGTTATTCCCTACTTCTCTGCTTCTACAATCGCCCAGACCTGATGGTAGTTGATATATTTTCCCCTTCAGTGTTATTTTTACTCTAATCATGACTGGTTCAGAATATACCACCTTTACTCCACTAATGGCACATCTTCTAGGATACGCACTGTCACCCCACAAGATGCCTTCAAATCCCATACCTTCCCCAAACTTGTAGTGTGTGACTTCAATATCCACCACCCTTCAGCAGACCCTCTACGTCTGGTCTCTTCAAATTAATATGCAGTATCCTAACCGTTCTTTGAACTCAGCTCTGAGCTAGGATTCCACCTGATCAATACTCCTGGGGTCTAAACACGGTTCCTTTTTGATAACAGCTCAGGGCCTGCTGTTCTCGACCTTGCATTCACTAACAATCACCTTCTCCCCTTTTTCAGCACATGAGATGCAAGTGCCCAATCAACAAGCTCTGACCACCTCCCCCTCAACATTAGCATCACGACCCCCCTTCTTAAAGCTGTTCTCCCAGCACCCGACTGGTCCAAGACTTACTGGGAAACTCTCACCCCCCTCCTCATGGCCCTCCAGATCCCTCCTTATGCACATACCCCAACGATTCTTTAATTGATGAATGGCTTGCCAGGCACCTGGGCACCCGCACTGCACTGCTGAAAAGCCACACACTATCTAAACGACCATCCATTCACGCCAAACCCTGGTGCAATCAGGAATTGACCCATCTAAGGCACTCCTTCCACCGTATCTCCAGTGCTCGCCGCCATCACTACACTCCTGATACATTGGCAATTTGTCGCCAACACCGCAATTCCTACTTGAAAGCCATTTAAAAGGCTAAGTCATCCCACTGGAACAAATTCTTGGCTAATGTCAACACCAAGTCAGTGTGGACAGCAAGACGCCTCGCCTATGGGCGATAGACAGAAAGGTTCCCCTCCTTCCCCGACGCCGATACTTCTGTTGAAATTAACACCTCGCTCCTTTACTACTTTTATCCCGCCCAGGCCTCCTCTTCCTTCCGCCTCCTTCCGACACTATGATAGTGAAGCTACTCCCCTCCTCTTAGAAGGAATTTCCCATGCACTTAGGAAGTCCTCAAACACCACCGTCCCTGGACCAGACCAGATCTCTTACAGGGTCTGGAACAGGGTCCACTCCACCAACTCCTCTATCCTCTGAGACCTACTAGGCCTACTCATGGTACTAGGATATCATCAGCTCCCCATGAAGGGAGCCAATGGGGTCATTCTCCACAAACCAAGCAAAGCCGATTACTCCTCCCCCCCCTCTTTCCGGATTTTATTCTTGTGGAAACCGTCTGCAAGTTACTGCCGAGGATAATGGCATGCCGCCTAGCCCCTATACACAGATCACGTGGCCAGATTGATCCAAACCAATACGGTTCACTTCCGTGTCTCATCACTTTCGATGCTTACACTGCACTATCCCCAGAGTTTCGTTCGTGCCAACACCACTTTAAGAAACTCTCCTCCCTCTTCCTAGATATCAAGGGAGGCGCCGATAACATCTCTGCCTCCACACTCACCCAACTCCTCTGCTCAAGGGGCATCCCCAGATATATGACCTCCGGGGTTCGCTCCTTTCGCACTGATCGCTAGTGCCGCCCACATTTTCAAGGGCCACCGGCAATATGCTCCCCTGTTTCAGTTGGGACACCTCAAGGGTCCCCTATTTCTCCATAGTTGTTTGTGATTTATGTTTCACGATTGCATTTTCCTATACCCCAAGGGGTTATTTTTTCTTATGTGGATGATTTTCTGTTACTATTTCCTCTGTTTCTTACAAGAGGAACATTCAGCTTCTTTAACAGGTGTTTTCCTTACTCACTTACTGGGCAGCCTAGCTGGAGGCCTACTTTGCAGTCCCCAAGACTGAACTCATCCACTGGCGCACCCCCAAGGAGCGCTTCGAGATCTCCACCTCTCCAATTGGGCTAACTGGGTCCCTTTTTGCCCCCTCCTCATTGGTACACTACCTCTGGTACTGGTTCACACCCACCATGGAAACAACCACCCACTTTATTAAGAGGATCGCCTTCACTCATGCTGCCTTCTCCACTATCAAACAACTTTCACCACCTGGCCTAGTCCTCTCCCCCTATATGGCGCGCCACCTTGCGGCAGTACTGGTTCTCCCAATCCACACATATGGGCCTGACCTATTCTCACCAACTCAGGCAACACTGGACAAGATGACCACACTGTGGAATAGAGTCCTTCGCTGGGTGCCCAATTGCTTCTCCTCCACCCCCAATTCGAACTCAAATGTGTGACCTGCTTGGCTCCAATCTCCTTACTCCTGCCACATAAGAGGCGCATGGCGGCCCTTTGTCTTGCCTGCTCCTCTCCCCCCATCAATCCTGCTGCTGCCAGGTTAACACCCTCCTTTCCCATCTCTGACGACTCCAACACCAGGCTGGGAATGCGTCTCATACTGTCTGGTCTCAAACAGAACTACATCACCCTCTCCTGGGAAATTTACAAACGTCCTCACCTACGCAGGCGACACCTTCCCATTGACGCCCTCTGCCACACTCTTCTTACTATTATCACCACCGTGGGGACCTTCCCTCTGGCCACACCACACCTGCTCCCCTCAGTTGTCCTCCCTTCCGAACCAACAACCAGGAACTACCCATTCCTCCTAAAGGCCTGTAAGGCTCTCCTCCTCAAAGATTGGACCCTCCAGGCCCCACCTCCACTTTACTACCGCTATGCCCCGCACCTATGACCTCACTCCTTTATGGGACTTGAAAAGTTTGCGGCTGGCAGGAAACACCAAATAAGCTCAGGTAAAAACTACCTGGCTGCCCACTCCACCTGTGGCGACCCCTATTCTATCCCCCTCTGCCCGTACTGCGAGGAGGATGAAGAGACCGTGGTCCACGCTACCCTTCAATGTCCCGCTAAGGCCTCTATCCGCCTCCGCAACCTTCCTGGCCTTGGCAGCCTCGGACCTGGCTTTCCCATCTGGTCCTCAGTGGTCCTTCTACAGGCACTTCGTTCCTACATCATATAGTCTCCTACTGGCTTTCCCCCCTCCATGCTGGCCTCTAGGTCACCCTCACTGTAGGACAGCTTGGCTGCCCTTCCTTACTGACTTTTATTCTTTCATGTGATTATGATTTTCCTTACTCTGTTTGGAATTTTGTTATTTTCTTTCATTGCTTGATTTGCCTCCATTGCGGGTGCAGTGACGGTATCGTTACAATTGGGAGATTAGTTTTGGATATTTCGTTTATTTGTTTGTTTGAGATTGACATTTCAGTTTTGCCATAGCTAGCGCTTTATGCAGGTTCCTGTACGTTAACAGAGAATATATGAATTAATTAAAAAAAAAAAACTATCCCCATCTTTAGACATTAGCAAGCAACTGTGAAGACATCTTATCAATCTTTTAAGTTTTACACAAAATCTTGATATATGAACCTTCCTAGACAATCTCCGTTTACTAAGAAAGATTTAAGCCTAGTCAGATTCTCTTGTCTTTAAAATCAACTACCCTTTACCTGAGGATTCCTCTATACCTACCAATTTCCATAGGCTTTTCCGGTATATTCGTAATAGGTCCCATAAGACTTTGTTCTCAATCCGCAAAGCATATTGGACTAATTTCTATTGCTTTCTTTATTTGGTTACCGTGTCATTAGCCATATTTTTGGTAGAAATGTTCTCTGTAGTGCCCGTATCTATCATCCTGTTGTGGGTGACTATTGTTGGACTGCCTTGTAGATGGAATTTTAACCTTGGTAAGGTCTTTTTCTTGTTCCTGTATGTCAGTGTTTGAGAGTACTATGTAAATGTCAGTGAATCCGATAGGTTTGGTTGTGGTGTTCCTCAGACCTCCTTGTTCAAAGAACTTTCTTCGTTTCCCTATTCTTCAGCCATTTCTCAAGTATACATTTCCCACAAGTTGATACTTGGTTTCTATCGTTTGTTGTTGGTCTTGCTGATGAACGCGCTAGTGTAGACTTTATCCTCTATGGCGTTTCAACTGTTATTGATTATATCTCCTGGTTAGGTAAACCCAGGACAGTGGTTGTTGATCTTCCTCCACATAAATTTGATCCAGGAGATGTTGAGTCTTGGCAACCATCTTATTGCAATGAGACTGATTGGATATCCACTGCTCTGCATATTGTTGCTAGATTTCCAGGTAACGTGGTTGTTTCTGAGCGATTCGCGTTCACGAACTGAGACACTAATCTTTGAGTAGAGATGTGAGATCATATTGATCCTGTTTTCCTTATGGATTGCATACCATACTAGGTTATTTACCATGGTAGCTACTTTTTTGGTCTGCGGCTCAAGTTTCAACCATTGTGCGAATGAGAACCTTCCGGAAATATCACATCCGGGTACAGTGATCTTAATTCGCTTCTCTGGCAGTACAGCGTAAGGAGTACCTTTATATTCTCTCTGGTTCTTTTCAGGTCGCATGGTGTACAGTTTCGTCCTAACGACATTTTCTTCATCCATATTGCCAAATAGTTCTTTGCGTACAGCCATATATTCTTAGTAGATTGGCGAACTCTACGTCCCACTTCCTTCTACATAACCGGTTGGTAAGCTCGCTGCCCCGTCCCAGAACAGGCATTAACATATGAAATTATATCTGTATTCAAGGTTTCATCTATTTCTTAAATTTAGAATTGGCATTGTTCTAGGAAGGTTCGAAGTTTGGTCCTTATTCTATAAAAGGTGGTAAGTTTTTCCAGCTTAATTCAGTTGTTGCTATGTTCTCATTGATGGTTGATCAAGGTCAAGATATCTTGGAATTGTGCTGTTGTGAATACTGCAAATTAGATTGGTGCCCCTCCAGGTTGCACTGCTGGAGCTGGAGTAGTTATCCTCGCTAGTCTAGGTGTTTCTTGTTCCATAAATCTTGTTGGTTAAGGTACTGATGATGTGACAAGGCCACATGTCTATTGGTCCTGGCTTCAGGAGAAGCAAGTACTTATTGCCTCTTCTTAAGCTAGACCAAGGAACGAAATATGGATTTCTTGTTTTGTGAGATGGATATATGAACAAAAGGTGTCTATCATCTTGTAGTTAGTTGTTGCTTAGGTGACACAAATAAATATTACGATCCTAGATTGTTAGTGGATGTGGTCGGTAGGTACTTATCTGTGGGGAGAACCAGTGTATCACAGTATCCTTAATGCCCAAGGATCGCACTCGTCTGGTTAAAATATTTGGCGCTAATTTCTACCACCAAGGCAGAAGTACAATTGAAAGGAGTAGTACTAGGATAGGATTCAGTATTGCTCTTAGGCCTGAACCTAAATTGTATTGATAGCCAAACCATATGGTTCTTATCACATAACACTAAAAGTGGTACTGGGAGGTAAGGAGGCAAAGTATTTGGATAGGAATAAACATAAACGGTTATGTGAAGAGTCCTGGCAACAAGCCTATTTTTTTTTTCCTTTTTTTTTTTTTTTTTTTTTATATCAGATAATTACTTGTTAAAGTACAAGAACTTAGCATGCATTGTGAGATAGGCGTAAAGAAAACCTTAAGGTCAAAATTCTCCCTTACCAGAGTGATCAAAACTCGTAGTGACATAACCCTCTGGTATGGGCATACCCGCACATCTCGGCTACATGCACATAAACTCCCCGCTGCCTAAGGAGACCACAGCTTGAAAATAAGAAGCAGGGAAGTTGATAAGCCTAAGGAAAACCCAGGGTGAAATCCCAAGTACACTTAAGGCCAACTTGTAGCAGAAAGTAAAAGAGAAGCTATCCACTAAATAAACTGTACATAAGAAGCAAGCCCAAAAGAAAGCCTAATGCTAGATGGGGAAAAACTATGACTTAAGGAATCCACATGACCTAAATTAAAACCAAAGTAAACTACCATAAAGTAGACCATGTTATACCAAAACGGGGCCTTGCAGCCATCCGAGTGGGGCCAGAGACCCTAACTAAGGTGATGACTACCATAGTAGAAAGACAGACGCTAGCCATACGACGGGGGTGGTAGTAGGGGAACTAGTGGAGGAAACCGAGAGTGGAAGAGGAAGAGCGGCGAGGTAAACTCCAGAATTAGCAAATTCGGCATACCATGGCGTAGCTTTCCTCAATCTTAGAAACAAAAACTACTGAGGCAAGTTAAGACGGTAGCTCTACAGACCAACACTTTCCACACTGCAGTCATTAAACTGCTGGGGCTGTATTTATAGGACGTCTGATACTAACAAAGTATACAGCAAAAGTGAAGAGAGCAGTTGCCCACTGTCCTAAGCTAACCTAACTAGCAAAAGGAGGGTGGGAGGAGGGGGAGATAGATTAACTACCATCTCCTAAGAACAAGTCATAATAGGCTAGGCGATCAGAAGGGCAAGAGTTGAGGAGGAGGAGAGTAGCATTCATCCCCCTAGGGGAAGGTGCGTTGATTGGGAGTGAGAGGGGGGGTGGAAGTATTGTGAGAAACACAGGAGGTGTTGAGTTTTCAACAACAAAAAAGTAAGGAGGAGAGAAGCCTATCCATGCTATTGGACCTTTTTAGACTTTTTTTTCTTTTTTTTTTTTTATATAATATATTCACTGTTAAGGTACAAGAACTTGCCTAGAGCGCTAGCTATACCATAAATAAAGCCTTATTCCCAAAAGCCAAATACGAAAGGAAGCCATTTGTACATGAGACTCCAACGGGACTGGTAACTCTTCACACACCTTGTATGAAAAATTCAAGTATGGAAAAATCCAGCTTAGCAAAAATATAGAAAACAAGACTTCAGGTAAGGAAAGACCGCAAGTTTTTTAAGAACTGGGGGATGAGAAAAGAGGAAGGGCAGGAGATCCAGGGGGGGTGGGGGCGACCGAGGGAGGCTGAGACAAAGGAGGCGATAGCAGCATGTTAGGTGGGAAGCCAACCTGCTTCTGATGCAAATTAGCGACCAGGTTTAAGAGACCTGGTATAGAGGACCAGATGGGGTGTTCCGTGCCTTTCACCATGACGCCTTGGATGGGGCACCTGCAGGCATCGGTAGAGTGCGAGAAGCAAAGTATAGTATGCTGGAAGTCTTCATCATAGTCCCAGCACTGTGGACGGATGTTGGGCTCCCCTTCAGAGGCCCCTAGAGGTGTGGAGAGCCAGGTAGCTCATGTGGGCAAGCATGTGGTGAATACATCCCGCCAAGAACTTGCCCAATACCATAAAGGGATGTGGGAACCATTAGGGTTTGTAGGGGTAGTAGGATGGGTGAGGTCAGGCCTCTACCCAGTCGTTAATTAGGGTTTGGGGGGCCCTCCTCATAAAGCTAGTATGGGCGGTGCACATAGCAGGTATTTCAGAGAGACGAGGACAGAAGGGTGCGAGATTTGCACCTGGTATTAGAGTAAAGGATAAAGATCCCCATATATGGAGGTTGAGGTCAGCTATAGTATCTACCGGGAGGTGGCTGCGCATAGGAGCAGAGGGATGAGCAGTGCCCAAAGGTGAGGATTGACATTGGGCTGGAGACATCTAGCAAGGTGATATCTCGCTTCAGGTGCCTGGGCTTGGAGGAGGGAGGGATAGTCCAGGGGTAGATGCCCTGCGGCTGGGTTCATGGTACGGCAGGCGCACACTAGTCTGAGTGCAACAATCCTACGATGGTTAGCTGACAGGAGGGCGATAGTTTGGAGGCAGGTCTCAAGGGAGAGGAACAAGAGTCAGATTGAGCGGTAGCATTTGGTAACTCATCTCTGGATCTGGTGCCGGAAAATATTGATGTACTTTAGCATTCCATGGGAGGGTATGAAGAGGTCTGCCCTGAAGGTATGGATAGGGAGGAAAAGGGAGACAACGAGGCAGTGGCAACGATGGGAGGAGAGTCCCACCCAATGTGGGGACAGCCAGTGAACAGTGACTGTGGTGGCTTGAATATAGGAAATTCACACAGAGAAATGAGTTGAGGTGGAAAGGGATGGGGTGAGCCAGTATCCAAGTCACTAGAGTGTGTTGGCAGGATGGAAGACCAAGCCATCCAAGTGTATAGGAATAATACAAGGAGATCCCCGCTGGTTCATAGTATGTCAGTGAATAAGCCGCCTCTTGGTGACTGAAAAGGGAACGTTGCGCACTGCTCTTCAACATTAGATCCTGGAAAAAGCCCCCTGTAGCAGCTGAGCATTGCGCTGGTAGGAAGAGGATGATACAGTCAAGGCAATATCATCAACATAGGAAAGAATAATGCCTCTGTAAACCGAAAGATTAATGGAAGAAATATAAAAATAAAAAGCAAGGGAGATACAGGAGACGCCTGACGGGTGCCAAAAGAAACGGAAGAAAAAACTACACTTGAGCCCTGGAAATGAAGACAGCAGGTGTGGCCATTAAGGAAGAACATGACCCTGGAGATAAGGTAGTGGTTGACCCCTTTTTTCCACAATACAGAGGAGAGAAAATAAGGATTCACATTATCAAAACCTGGTTTGATATCAAGGAAGAGAGTGGAGACGCAGAGGGTGGGTCGATGCATGGTGGAAATTAAGTGGAAAAGGGTTGTGACATCATCAAAAGAGGAAATGCCCCTAAAGGAGCCTTATTGGTGGGGGCTGAAGAGGCCATAGACCATGGCAATGAGTGTGTAGTGGAAGGCGACAATTCTTTTCAAAACCTTGTAGATTCTTTCGAGAAGGATGATGACGCTAAAGGAGGCACAGGTGTTATAAGATGGATTTCCTGGCTTGTCCAAGCCCACACTGTTGACCCTTTTCAGGGAGGGGAGGGTGGAAAACTGTGGAGGAGAATACAGGTGTGGAATGAACCTGGAATTGAGAGGGTGGAGCAGTTGACCAATTTCCATAACCCATAGAGGAGTGTGTCGAGACCTGGTGCTGAGTAGGAGGATGAGGCCCTACGGGCGCCAGAGATCTACAGTGAGGACAGCACAGGGTCATCTGAGCAGGGCCGGAGAATAGATCGGGCGTGGGGGGGATGGAGGTGGTAGAATGAGGTTAGTGATGATACTATTATTAATAGATTCGGTGGTGTCGGCAGCTAGGATAGTTCCAAAGCGAGTTATGCAGAAACCAAGGGCAAGAGGTTTGGTAGCCTAAAAGAGGCAGGAGGGGTGTTATAGTGGAGGGAGATAAAATGAGAGTTTCTTGCTCTCTTAATGGGTTTGTAGTAGCCGAGGAGGACAAGTCTGGCACCAGAGATGTCGCTCAAAGAGTAGGTAAAGCGTTTTTTGTAAAGTTGGCAGTAGTGTTCTTTCCTCCGTGGACTGCGAAGCGGTCACCACCAAGGCTTCGTCCTAGGGCATGGTAGCAAGAAGGGCGTATAGTTGTGGAGAATGTAGAAAACACCTGTGAAGGTGGTCGCAAACCAGAGAGATAGTGAAGCAGAGGTGGGGTGGCAGTGGGCGTCAAGGACTGTCAACTGCTGAAGCTGGGGCGAGTGGGTGGCCTACTCAATCAAGACACGGTTACGGTGCGGAGGTAGTTGTGTGTCTTTAGGATGCCTAAAGGACAGCAAAATAGGGACACTGTCTGAGCCAGTCGAGGGGAGGGGAGTGCCCCAGGAGGAGATAAAAGTTGATAATGCTGGAGAGGTATAGGAAAGATCTAAAAGATATTGTCTGCCCCTGCTACCCAAAGGGAAGCAGGTAAAACCCCAGGGGAGTTCAAAAACTGGTAGCCAAGCACTCCAGGTCTAGAGAAGTAACGGAAAGAAACAGTTAACTCAGAGGGAGAGTGGGCCTGTAGCGGGTCAAAGGAGGGGTGGTGGAAATTAAAGTCACCTAAGTAAAGAACAGGAAACCAATCCAGTGGAACCAAGTCAAGAGAAGATATAGTAGGCAAGGAGGGTGCCCTGCCGGGGATAGAATATGAGTTCAGTACCTGAAGGTGCAGATATAAAAACCCAATCTACATCTCTTTCTGGAAGAAATAAAGGCCCATTTTATCTGATCTCACACAAAAAGGTTAAGTATACCGGTAATGGACAGTCGGGCAGAGAAATCAGAACAGGCCACCTGGGGCTTTTTAGCGGAGGAATAAGGGGTGGAGTAGCACTTGAAACCAGCAAAGGTGGAAACATGTCCATTCAATAACTGGAGGATGCTGGATATACACTAGGAAAACAGGAAAGGAAAGTTCAACCAAAGAATGAAAAAAAGAGGAAAACACAAGCCAGCTACCGGAGCAGTTGTGTTGATTAAAGGAGAAGAAGGACGAGTCTGTAGGGGCCCCAGGCGGGGAGGGGGCAGTTCTATAATCTATTACTTGGCAGAGCCATAGGATGTTATGGGGCAGTGAGGGGCTGGGTGGCAGGAGGTGCAGGGGAGGAGGAGGGGGCCTAGAGCGACAGTCTCTATTACGGGTGGAGTGATCCCGATCACAGTTTGAGCAGCATGGGGGAGAGTTCAGGCAGACACTGAGTAAGGCCTTGGTGTGTCCCTGCTTGGAGGATGAGGGATTGGAGCATCAGTGGTCGTCTCTCATATGCTAGAGGGACCAGAAGGGGCAGACTGGGAGGGGGGTCTTGCATCGGGGGGCCACATGACTAAAGGCCCAGCAGTTGTGGCACTCTGGGTAGGGAGAGGAGGTGAAGGTTCTCTCAGAACTTCTCTTAGTTGAGAATATAGGGATATGTGGGACGTGGGTATAGGCGTTTTCAGTCGTGGTGGTTATAACTACCGAGCAGGAGTCTTTGATGGGTAAGACACTGGGCCTATTAAGGAACCTATCGGAGAGGATGGGGACACCAGTGAAGTTAAGGAATAACATAGAGTGGTATGAGAAGAGGTTCTCTTCATTATCAGGGAGGCAGGTTGAGGGGACAGAGTGGATCGCTATCTGAATGGCTGCGAGAGCTGGGTGGGAGGGATGCTAGAAGTTATAGCCAACTGTCATAGATTGATGGAGGTGTCTGGTGAGGGCCACCAAATAGAGTGCATGAGAGAGGGCAGGGACCTGGCCATTGAGGCAAGTGAGGGAGACTGAGCCTGAATTGTTGACTCAGGGCTTGAATCCATGGGGGGAATCAGAGTTTGCATCAACTAGTTTAGAGGTGGTCAGGTGAGGAACGAGGCAGGATATGACTGCTGCATCAGGGCGGATGACTGATGAGGATAGGGGGACGAAAAACCTGCGAGCGGTAGTGGTGAGGTCAGGTTGAGTGCATTGTGGGTATGATTGAGGTGAGGGGAAGCCAGAGCTGGAGGAGGCTGTGGTCACTTGGGTGGCAGCAGAGTAAGGGCTTGCAGGAGACTTTCTCCTATTCCTCCTCCCTACAACGAGTTGGGTATAGAAGGGGGCAGAAGTATCACGGTCCCGGAACTAATCGCCAGATAAACCATGAATTACCAGGCAGGCACCGTCGGTGCCAGGGGCTGAAGGTGGGGGAGGAGGTGCAGATTTGGGTCTGCTGAGGGAGTGGAGTTTAGTAAGGTGGCACGGAGAAGTGTGACTGCACAAGAAAGGGAGTCAATCTGGGCGCCAAGGGCAGGAATTGAATAAGGGGAACCCCACACCTATGGGATTATGGTAAGCTCTCCTCCGGGCTACTGGCCTCCAAGACAGCCTTAGATAGGCACTCTTCCCTCAAAGCTATCCTCGTTAACTCACACTTATGAGTCATAGTATATAGTCCATCAACTTCCTTAATTGAGTCAACTTTTCCATGTAACCAAACCAAGTATAACTCAAGAAACCAGTTATGTACCTTAAAGTGGGCAAATGCTCGAAACTAATGACTCATACTGAGAGTCATGTGATAAACTAATTACATTATCTGACTTATAAGTATAAATAATGCACAAGTTCAACCAATTGCCCTATAACAATGATTGAACTAATCTGTATCATGTGATATCCCATCACTCTTAATGAATCATTGTGCGAAATATCCAACCCTTGTGGCTCATGACCATAAGTAATATGAAAGCCTGCCTTGCTTAGTAACCAATAGTGGTTATTACCTTTAAGCAGACCAATCTCAAGATAAGAGTCTTGATGAGATAGTACACCTAGGCAGGCATTTCAAAAAGATATTAGTGAGATCTAAAGTGTTAATATCCTCCTAATTATTAGAAAGTACAATTTGGAACTATTAAGAACAATCCTCAAACATTGTGGGAACGATAAAGGTTAGCAAGAACACAATTTAGAATTGCAAGAGGTTATGAAACGAGTCGAATCGAGTACGGTTTATATGGATGGTAACAAAAGGTTGAAGCTACTTCAACAATAGCTTATATATGGTACGCACATGTGTATGAGGTGCTGAATTCAGTACTGCATTCATACGAAAAATGCGCTGTAAAACCTACTCATACCCCTCCGGCCCCGTTGTTGGGCCCGCACGTCACCTGAGGCACCTACGGCAAAAAATGTCGCCTCACCAAAAAGCCATAAATTGGCCCACCCCTCATAAGACCATATATGTCGTCGCGGTCGGTCCGTCCGGATGCTGTTAGCCGGGTATATCAAGAGTGTTAGGCACATAACTCCCACAAGGGCCCAGAGGAGCAGTTTAAGAGCTCTGGGCTTGA
>QFET01009524.1:0-10903 GCA_003316355.1 Tuber calosporum | reverse complement strand
GATTGAGAAAAGAGGCCATCTCTGTCTCTTCTTCCCAAAATTCCATTGTGAGCTAAATTTGATCGAATACCGATGGGGAAGAGCAAAGTGGTCTACACAGAAGAATTGCCAATATAATTGGCCTTCACTAGTTAAGACAGTTCCAAAGGCCTTACAGGAAATTCCTTCACTATTACTTCTCAAATACTGGTTCAAAAGTATACGTATACTTAATGCCTAAAATGCAGGTTTACGATATGGGACAGCCCAATTTACTGATACTGTATATAAAAGCCATCGCCGTGTGTCCTTAGCTCAAGACTCCTATTAGTTTATTGTATTTTAAAAAGCACATACTCAAATTTTTTTTTAATTCACTTCTCTGCTTCCCTCTCTGGTGTTTCAATTCATTTTATCGTACTCAGCATGTCTTGGCAATTGCGGGCTCAACTCCGATCGGTTGCAACGGAGTTGCTGTTTCACTGGAGGACCCGCCTTTAGGCACTTTGCACCGTACCACTGAGGTCCACACTAGAGGCAGTCTTATCACTGAAACACAAGGTCAAGGAGAGTCAATTCACAGGGAAGAAGGTCTCTATGGTCTTCTTAGAGGTGAAAGGGGGTTTTGACAACATTATCCTTAAGATGCTTATTGCGATCCTGGAAAGAATCCCAGAGGTCGTGACATACATAACCGGTTCGATAGGGAATTTCGTCACGTTCTAAAAGGTTACACTCGCCTATCTGGGCAGCTCACTAAGGGAATATGAAATCAATCGTGGGATCCCACAAGGCTCCCAAGTGTGCCAGCTTCTCTTTGTCATATATGTTCATGGGCAACACACGGCAGCTAACCCAGAACAGAGCTTTTCTATTGCCTATATGGACAACTTGAGATTACGGTTGCATCCAATTTCTTAAGGGTAGCCGCTTCTAAGCACTAGCGAATCTGACTTGGCTTAAATCTTTCCTACTAAACAGAGATTGTCCAAGGAGGCTCGTATATAAAGATTTTGAGTCAAAGTTATAATATTGATAAGATCTCTTTTCCGTTGCTTAATTATAGCTAAAGCATGAGAGGCACTTCGATATTTATATCCCGGGTCTGAGTGTTCGCGGACTACTACGAACTTCTATATCAAAATATGCTACCAAAGGTTTCTGTCCTTTAATTCCAAGTGCAAGAACTGTTTGACCCTGAGAATATTGGTACCTGCCTAACTTATCGATACCTCATAGCTACTTCTTCCCCTGATGGTATGAACCATTTATCTGTAGGAGATGTCGTTCCTCGTTCTGCCGCTTAAAGTCAGGTAGTCCATTTGGAATTTACCTATAGTTTCTTAGAACTCCAATAGGCCAACTTGATTGGTAAGCAATCTGGATACTGGCGGCTTTTCCATTGTCTTCCAGATGGGTTTCAGGATAACTGAAGACTTTTTATTGGTCCATTACTGCATCGTATTGCTATGCCTCTCCTTATTAACCTGTTCCAATAGGTCCGTGGACCATGATAGGCATGTTTTCAGGGTTTGAAGGGGGTTCTCATGTGTTTCCTGGAGCCTATTCACCATATTTCCTTTTTGGTCGGAGTGTCCTCTTACCTTTGGCCTATTCTAGAGAAGGCTGTATGGCATGGGCTGTAACTATGCATACACGGGGCCTAGGCAGGTGATTACATTTGCATAGGGTCGTCCGAGTACCATTCTTCATATACCTGGTGCAAGGGATCAGGTTGGACGGACGGCAACGACGTACATAGTGTTAAAAGAGGAGCACCAATCTTCGGCTTTTTAGGCAGAGGACACTTTTTGCTGTAGGCACTGCAGGTGACATTAGGGCCCAACAAGGGGGCCGGATGGGTATGAGTAGTATCTCAGCCTAATTTTCGTATGAATTCATTACTAGATTCTAGAACCTGGTACCCATGTGCCTAAGAAAATTCATTGTACCGAAATTCGTATTTGACGGAGGGGGAGGTTGAAAAAATCAATGGTAGAGCAGAGGATCTGGACCTTTACTTCCATATCGTAATGACAGAGCTGGTCCACTGGAGAAGGCCAAGAGAGAGCTAGTCCACTGGAGAAGGCCAAGAGAGAGGCAAGAGGTGTCCAAGTGTACAATAAGTTTGCAGTCTCAAGTGATTCAGCCGTTCGGGAGATTAGTAAAGTGGCTAGGATTTTGGTTGGGGGATATCTATAAACAAGGACACACTATGCGAAAAGGCTTGCGCTTGACCATGCAGCCTTCTTTAGAATTTAGAGATTGTCGATGCCAGGAAAAAGACTATTGCCCTACTGGGTCAGAAGATTGGTGAATGGTATACTAGTGCCAACAATACTTTATATGGTGGATATACTCAGCCAAAGCATTAACATGATGTAAAAAAGGTTCTGCGTTTTGGAACCGAGTTCTAAGATGGATTACGAATCACCCCTTCTCTACCATTATGAAGGCTCTGTCTGCATAGGCATGTTTGGCCCCGATCCAGATCTACCTGCTACTAGCATCCCTGATGGCATCAGTACGCATACCAACTGCCATCCCAGGGAATAAGATAGCGACCGCAATACTGCCTGGGAGTTTCCAACACCCAGACAGCTTCTGATACTCACCGAATAGGAGGCAAGCTTTTGACTGCAGTGATAACCTACGCCCAAAGTTTTGGGACTCAACCTCTAGCACCGCAGTCATGTCCACCTCCCGATTGATGTAATAGTAGCCACAGCTGCTGGTATCTACGAGTCAAGTCCCGATCCAGTAACGCCACCGACTTACATTTGTACAAGAAGACGCCGCGATGGAGTATATCGAGTCCAGCGAGAGGGTTAGGCAAGAGGCACAAAAGAGACTGGTACAGGAAGCATACCCAGAGTACTATATATATTAATCGCCATACTGCGATTGCTGGACTTACATGATGCTACCCAAATTTCAGCCTGGTAATATACATCAGATGAGATTAGACAAGATATATTTAAGAGGGCATGCAAGCTGCTCCAGCCAGGACCAGGATCCGACTTGTGACTTATGTCTACAGTCAGTTCAGATCTTCAAACCCCTGATTACTCTATGCCCTGGCCTTGCTCAGCCAAAGGAGTGGTTAGATCAGGGGATGTTTTACATAAGCCCAGGCTCTGCTCACTGGGAAAGAGGGGATAAGGGGAAAGCCATGTTGAAGGGGTTTGTTTCCTTTGTAACGCAGAATAAGTTGAATTTTCCACTTAGGTTGGGAAATTTTCCTTTTATGAGAGACTCAGACCTGAGGTCCTGATTTTGATTTTTAAGCCTAGGGCTGATAACTTGATGTTTATGATAGTGTTTCTATTGTTATAGGTTATTTTAATGGGGAGGAGATGTTTCCTAGGTTATGGGAGGTTTTTAGGCCATACCTCAGTGTGAATACCAGGATTTTCCTGTACTTAGTATGAATAAAACCATGGATTTAACAAAAAAAAAAAGAAATACCTTCTCAACTCATCCAATAACCACCGCCTCAGGGTCATCTAAAACCCCCACTTCCCATTTGATTGAGATACCTTCATCCTCTGGCAACATAGGAAATTGACATACTGGATCCTCAAAAATCCAGCTTTCCAGGTCATGAATTCCATTAAGGGGGTGGTCTGTATTCCACCATCCAAAAGGGATTATTATTGTGTACTTTCTATAGCTGCGATCTCGCACATAATCTTCAATAAGTGTTTATTTTTCCCAATTTCCAGGTAAAGGGGAAGGGAATAATCTCTTCTGATAGAGAATTCTTCTCCAATACAACCCTATATGGGTAAATGGGTATAAGATCTTTGAGAGATTCGAAAGGAATATTCAATTCTCAAATCAAATTTTCTTGCAAGATAAAAATATTAGATCCGGAGTCTAATAGGACTCTTATGCGATATTGATTCCTATACACATATATATATGCAGTTCCATCTGGGCATTGGTGCCAATTAGGTTCCTCATGGGTAAGCATATGTTGCTTCTTTGACAGTATTATATCAGTTCGTCCTCACTTAAACGACATTATAGTTGTCTAGCTTGGGTGTTTATGACAACTCCAGCATTTAATTGACCAATGAGGTCCTCTTAGTAAAACTTAACAAACTCTCAACTTTTTAAGATTCTGGGTGGCCTACTACCAGTACTCTTTACCCCATCCTAATATTCTCCCTAAAAATTAAACATCCGTCCATAGGGGAGAAACCAGTAAAATGCCTTAAATATTCAAAAATCATAATATACTTCTCCAAGTTCCCCCTAAGACAATTGCCTAAAGGAGTAATATGTTTGGAAATAAAATTTTATTTCCCAAAAGAGTACCAAATTCTGAAAATTGTAACCTTTCCTAAATTGGAATGTCTTGTCCCAAAAAGGTATGTGTGGTTTGGCCACTTGGGATATAAAAGTTGTTGCAAAATATGTTCTCTTGAGTTGTCAATTCTTAGCTTAGTTGGTGGAGTCTAGACTTGGCCAATTGTGCTCTTCACTAAGGTCATGTGTTCAAGCCTCACGGAGGTTTGAGTAATTGACTAACAGAGCCTATGGTTAGTTGAGTGCTTGAGCGGTTAGGCTGCCCATAAACCACTCTATAAAACCAAAAATAAAAAAAAATAAAAACATACTATCAAAATTTATTTTCATCATATCATAACAATTTTCAAACTTCGGGGGCTCAATATTCTGGTAGTGCCGATCTGGGTACTATGCTGCACACCCTGGCGTTTTTGTAAAATTTTCGACAAAGTGGTAATTATTCTTCTCCGCAGCCTAGGGGGATCCCTTTTTCGATTCTGGTTACTATTTTGCAAGTACTCTGACTACCCAAGTCAGGTCGCCGTTGGTGCAAATAGGACATTTCTGACTCAGATAGTTATCATAACCGTGCTGTGGAATGACTCTGCATGTATTTAACCTTTGGTTGCACCAGGGATGTCTATATTTAGGGCATGAATTTCGGTCTGTCCTTGGTTGCTGGTTTGGTGAAGGTTCTTGCAAACACAATGTCCTTTTGGCATTTTCTCCATGTAGGGTTGCTAAGGCCACAACTAGTGCAACCCTAAACTTCCTTGCGCTTATCAATAACCTCTTCTGGCATTTGTCATGCGCTTTCTTCCAGTCTGGCTGCTTATTATTATTCAGCTTTCTCACTTTCCTTTCTGAAAGGTTTCCCTTAATCCTATTCCATTTTTGTTGCTTGAATCCGCCAGAGCCTCCCTTAGCAATAACACCTTTATTGGTATCAACATGATTCTTTTTCGATGAAGATATATTTATTCCAGGTTCACCTTTGGATAGTTTCCGCCGTTCCAGGAATTACTCCTCTCTCTATCAACTTCATATATGGTGTCCATCCATTTGTGAGAAGAGAAGAATATCCACTGAAATAACCATCGGAGAACTTTCTCTGAAAGTTTGCTTCCACTAGTACACTCCAACTAATTCTACAAAGACCTGCTTTGAGGTCAATGTTTTCTCGGAGAAGAAGTTAAGAGTCCATTTTTCGTTTATAAACTACCAGGGTCATTTCTTCCTGGCCTCATCATTCTTCTTCTATGCCAATATATCACTTCGTAATTTCTTATCGAAAGTTTTCCCCTCTGGAATAGTCCAAGTACTGTGTATTTCCCCCCAATCAACCTTTCACCATCCAGTATTTCTATGAGAAGTGTGCCACTTCGTTCCCCTTTGTTTCCCCCAAGGCAATAACTATTTGGAGACAATGATTTTCCCTTTGTATAGGATTGCAATCGAAATAGTCTTCATAGGCTGTCAACAAATTTCGAACATTTAGCCTGTCATTTTCATAAAAGAAGTAAGGTAGTTCTACAATTATCTTAGCTGGTCAGTAGAGTCAACCAATACGTTCTATGAGACCTCTAGATAACCTGGTCTCAAGTATATCGTTTCAGGGTATAGCTCTTAAACTGGGAGCGCATTGTGGCCTGCTGTCCTTTCTCCCTCTACTATTCTCCCCATAACTATCGGACCTCTCATCATCGTCTGGATCATGGACATTACCAAGGTTCACAGGTGGTGATAGCAGTGGTAGGTTATTTCCTCCACAATCAACTCCTTTTCCTTTATTCTTCCTAGAGTTGACTAAGATTCCTTTATAGGAATAGTACCATCGCTGTGTACTATTGATTGTCTTCGGTTAGTCAGTTCATGGTTACCATTACTAGGTCTGTGCTGTATTGGTGCAGGAGTCTTTTCCGCCAAGTTAAGCACCAGAGCATCTAGGTAGGCCTTATATCTGCACTCCGTTCTCGTTGCTGTTGAGCTGCAATTTCGCGTTACTCATTCATTCTTTTGGTCAGTTCCTGTTCCTGTTGGTTCAACTTAGTATTAAGTTCCAGGAGTGCCTTTTCTAGGATTCGGTCCCTTGTTCCAGATATATGGGCCTGTTGCTCCTATTGGGCCTGTTGGTGTCAGAACTCTTCCTAAACCTATTCACTTACCCCTTAGTGCTCCCATTTGGTGTCGCAACTCAATTGTTCAAATACACAGCGACCTTCCTGTATTTCAGCATCATTGATAACTTCAACTCTGGCCATATGGCTCTGTAACACTTCTAGGATTGTAAAACCCTGCGTAGCCTGCAGTGATACTACTGAGATCGCAATATGATTCTCATCTGCACTTTCATTTAGGAATCAGTCCAGCTGGTGTAATGTACAGACCACATTTTGCTGGATGGTATCTTGTGTCTTGAGAGGCCTCTTGGTTCGCTCGTCACTATTCTGAACTCTTTATAGCAGATAACTCATATGCGTAATGTGAGAGCTGGTCTAGTTTCAGGACGGAACTAGAGATGCTTTAGGAGTAAATTTCTATCATCATCTACGATCATCCGGTCTAGTCCCAAAGCACTAGCAATAGGTGTGTCATCTTGTACAATAGCCATAGTTGCTCTTTTAGACTCCAAGATTTCCTTCTAATCCATCATTTATTGATCAAGGATAATTTAAATATTTCCAATAGTCGTATTTCCGCAAGGTCAGCAGTAGGGATCTCTAACACAGATGGTCGCGTAGATAATTGTTTAAGTTTTGTAAATGCGTTATTACATCACCTTTCTTGCCGTTTGATATGTTTTGTATATTTATGCTGTACGCACACAGGCTGTCCTAGAGCTACAGCTCTGAGAACAAGTATGTATTCTTTGCAGTAGATAGGATATCCGTTGTCAAAGTTGAGAGGTCGGCTGTGCCCATAATGTTTGTACTGATGAAAAATCTTGGAGCATCATAGTATTCCTAGGCATGAGAGAATATTGAGTAAATTTCAGGACAGGAGAATAACAAGATGGTGTTACAGGGTATACATTTCAGTAAGGATCAATTGTCTAGGCTATGCTTGTATTGAGAAAATTGTAGAACTATAAGGAAAGCTCTGTAAAAGGTATGATAAAAGATAAATAGTTCTGGAAGGTTGAATATCTTAATAACTTAATATATTCTGAAGGTCTCTTTTCTGGTGCTTGATGAGCCCTTAACTATGCAGGGTTTTTTTTTTTTTTTTTTTTTAGATTATTTCATATATTTGTTGTTAAGGTACATGAAGATGCATGGTGTGCTAGCTATAGCAAAAACAATACCTTAATTCCAAACAAATATCCTATGTGTCTCCTGGTATTTAAACCCAAACTCCAAGGACCCTCTGGTATGGGACTTACCGTACATCTCGCCTAAAAGCCAACTAACTCCCTGCTGGTTAAGGAGACTACAGGTTGAAAGTAAGAAGCAGGAAAGTAGGAAAGCATAAGGAAAACCCTAGACGTATAGAACAACAGATATGGAGAAATAAGCCACTACTTGACACCCATAAGGGCACCGGCAGGTTGATGAAGGACCTGGGATTCCGTTGTAACCGATGGCATTAACACAAGTCTAAGAGACAGTGCAATACTAGTATCAGGGGTAACCAAATGTAGATTTGACTGTTGGCAAGAGTCGTAGAGAGGGGAGGTAGTAAGGTACTAGCTGAAAAGGAAAGATGGGGTTGTGTGCCAGTCATGGTTGGGGCAGTAAGGTGCCAGCTTCGAGGAATTAGAGCAGTAGGATGCCAGCCGATTGACCGCAATGAGAGGATAGATGTGGGGAGGTGGAGGAGGGGTAGACTAAATTATCAGGGAGAGAACCCAGTGTATACTCATCTAGGCATTTCTCAAAGGACAGAGAGTGTCGGAATAGACGATTAGACTGCAAAGCAACCGTCGGCCTGTAGGCAGTTTCCTCCTACTGCAACTGTGTCTCCAAGCTGTATGAAGGTATGTAACGACCCCTAGATCAGTTGATATAGCTTACCGAACCTCAGCCCAGCCAGTGGTCCTACTAGGACGTGGACAGGAACGGTACCGGACACCTGCAAAGTGACATTACAACCATAAGTACCTTTCTTGAAGAATGGGTACTTAGGTACCTAGTTAGATAGGGTAACCCAGCAAAGGCCGGGTAACATTGGTGCACACTTAGGTAGGGTAACCCCGCTAGACAGGGTAACTCGGAGCTACAGTCAGGCAGGGTAAGCCTCTTGAGTAGGGTAACCCGGAAGCATAGTTAGGCAGGGTAACCCTTTAGATAGGATAACCCATCCCCTCAGTTAGGCAGGGTAACCACCTAGGCTGGCTAACAGGAAGCCATAGGAAAACATGGTAAGCAGTGTAGACGCCTCCGGGCGTGCTACATTCGCGTAACCAGGTGTTTCTAGCTCGTGGAATCGCGTGTAACAAATAGGTCAGTTAAGCGGAACATTCTGGTGATGCAAAGGGGCATTACACAGACTTCCGCAGCGATTTGCACCATGATAGGGCCCAGATACCCTACCTTGGGGATCGCGGGTGAAATCGTGGACCTCAAGTTACCCTCCCCTAATGTTACGCCTGACGCGAAATCCTACTATAAGTACTCCAGGGTCGTTGGAGTGATTTTGGCGCGTCCAACACCCCCTTGCGGATCCCACGTTCGCCCCTTGCGACGGGTGGCAAAGGGTGACAGTTGGTAAAAGCCTAACAAAACTGAGAAATTGAAGGTGGCAGCGTAACCCCTTATACGTCACTGCCGTCCTTCCGACCAGATGCTGTCCGCAGGATATATATAGGGGTGGGCGACGGCCGTCCCGGGCAAGTTGTTAGTATTGACATCAGATGGCCTTCCGAGGGTACTCTAGGTTCCCATAATCCCTATGGGATGTATGGGGGTCCCCCGGAATAGCTACCTGAGAGTCCGGGATAAACGGAAGTTTGTCCGGATAAAACTCTACTACTTACACAACGATAGCCCAGGCGCTATACCATTACTGAGGGACGTTACTGGACTCTAAGAGGCATTCAGTCTTATCACGGCTAAGGTGATCCCTGAACGGTTGGCTATAGGTAGCGCCTATTTAGCCAACTCAGTAAAGACACTTACTGGGGAAGCTATGCAGTCACAAGAAAAGCTGCCGATAGGCCAAGGAGACACAGTTGACTCCAGTGCTTGCATAGACGGAAAAAGCCATAGGGCTACTGAGTCTCATACCTAGGTTTGGGTCCAAAGTCTGATTGTCAGTTGGCCATTGATAAGACGGCGATCTGAAAGGTTTTTCTCTACTGCAGGCATAATCAAAATGCATTGCAGAAAACACCTATGATTGAATGGACTAAACTTACCTGAGCGATCCACAGGCCCTGAGGTTAATTCCGGAAGGGCCATGTGTCAGATGATCCCTGAGTGGAGAAGGGAGCTCTCTTAACGGTCGGAGTAGGGATGGGTGTCGTTGGCTTTATAATTCTACTTAAGTAAACGCGAACGGCACTCTACTCTGATAACCAACTATCCTCTCGAGAAGACTTGATTTGAGTGAAGCTCTGGCTTAACGATATTAAGTTTATCATTTGATTCAATTATTTTATCTTTAGCTTCTGTGAACTTTGCGTTGACTCTGTGGTGCGGTCGCAACCTTAGGATCCATCTTCCTATAGGGTGCCCCCGTTACAGTATATAGTTAAGCTCTTCGCTTAACTCTCTCCAGACAATTGTTGCTCCTCGAGACCCCTTTCTGACATTTACGAGTACTGGTAACCTTGTCAGGAACAAGTAGCCCAGGGTGGAAAGTATTATGTCTGAAATGTCTCCTACGCGCTCACAACGGACTACCGTCCCTCCCACACCGGGTCCCCTCTTGGACTACGATGTTATCGCAGACCTAAGGGGCCTGGGTTGGGAGGCGTTTACGAAGTTGATTGAAGCGGCACCCATTGAGGTGCCTGAGGAATGTCAGACCATGGTGGTCCCCCATCCTAGGGCACTTATGGAATCCATCACCCATAATTCCTCTGTGATGGTACCTGAGGCGGTCTCTGAAGGGGTTACTTTTGAACGTTTTAAACACGAAGTCTTTGAGAATTAAATCCTACATGAAGTAGGCCGTAGGTTCGTGGAAGCACAGTCCCAACTCGAATGCTTTGTGGAGGCAAAGCAGACCTATTTTCAAGAGAACATGGTCAACATGGCCACCGACTGGGTAAAGAAGGTCCAAGATGCCTATCGCCAGCAGGTCATGACAGCGCAATTGCTCAAGGGTCGCCTAAAGGCCCTCGAGTGGGCTGTGAGTCAAGGAATCAGCATTGATTCGAAAATGATGTGATTATGGAGCAAGCTCCTCCGCTTCCCCTTGTCCGAACAGGACCGATCAGTTTTGCCCCGCACTTTGCGGAAGCCATGGCAAATGTCACGTGGCATGAGCAATTAACGCCACATGCCTGGGAAGCTTTGGGACTTGGCCTCACTCAAGGCACATCGCGGGTATCACCTTTTGCCCTCGCTGTTGAAGCCCGCCTAGCCAGCCGATCTCCGAGCCCTTCTGGCTCAGGCAGGGTGCGCAGGTCTTCACGCCTCGCAGGGGTAACAAAGGACAAGAGACCTGCAAAACCTAAAACTAC
>QFET01009521.1:0-20496 GCA_003316355.1 Tuber calosporum | reverse complement strand
TAAGGAAATATGACCAGCAATTATTGGCAAACATCAAGCAAGCGGCCATAGGGGACCCAGGCTGGCAGCAGCGCAAGAGCGAGCTGGAAGAATTGGAGAAGGGAGGAAAACCTTTGCCCGCCAACTGGACAGTAGTAGAAGGACTACTGTACTACAAGAACCGTTTATATATCCCAGCCAACGAAGCGTTACAGACAACGATTGCCCAAGGATGTCATGACTCCAAGGTGGCAGGACATTTTGGTCAAGAAAGAACCTTGGAGATCACATCACAAGACTTCTATTGGAAAGGCATTGCCAACTGGCTGAATGATTACGTCCGCTCATGTGACGAATGCCAACACAATAAGTCCCTGCAGCATGCGAGGTATGGTCTATTACAACCCTTGGAAGTGCCATATGCAGCATGGTCATCCATTTCCACCGACTTTATAACACAACTACCAGAGTCGCAAGGACGAACGCAAATAATGGTAGTTGTGGATCGGTTTACAAAGAAGGCACATTTCATCGGTCTGGAAGGAAATGCAACGGCAAAGGATATAGCAAATGTATTCTTAAGAGAAGTCTGGAAGCTACATGGGTTTCCCTCAGAAATCGTTTCCGATATGGACGCAAAGTTCTCCGCAGAATTTTGGGAATCACTTTGCAAAAGTCTCGGAATAAAATGAAAAATGTCAACAGCCTACCATCCTCAAACTGATGGACAAACCGAAAGAACCAACCAAGTGCTGGAAGGTTACTTAAGGAACTTTGTCAATTACGATCAAAATGACTGGTATCAGTTGTTGCCATTAGCTGAGCATGCCTACAATAATTCGGCAACAAACGCACATGGACTTTCCCCGTTCTATGCCAACTCTGGTTTCCACCCGCAGACTGAATGGATGAAGGAACGAGAAGCCCAAAATCCAGGAGCCCTATTATATGCTCACTGGATGAAGACAATACACCAACAGGCCAAAGAAGCGTTAGAGCAAACCCGAAAAAATATGAAGAAATATTACGATCGAAAGGCAAAAGAACAACCTGACATCAAACCTGGAGATCAGGTTATCCTCAACGCAAAGAACATCAGAACTAAGCGACCATCGAAAAAGCTTAGTCCGAAGCTCTATGGCCCGTTCAAAGTATTGGAGAAAAGAGGAGACCGCGCCTTCAAACTGGAAATATCACTGCGATGGAAAATCCATCCGATATTCCATGTATCCCAGTTGAAACCATACCGCACGTCCTCCAGGCCACAGAGGGAACAACCACCCAGAGAGCCGGAAGAGATTGACACGGACTTGGAGTGGGAAGTAGAACGTATTGTGAAGAGAGAAATAATCTCATACACAAGACGGGTGCGTGGACGGAATAAACCAATTCGTGAAATACGATATTTGGTTAAGTGGGCTGGGTGCTCAGAGGATGAAAATACCTGGGAGCCACCAGAGCATTTAGAGCATGCTAAAGAATTGGTGGCGGAGTTTCATAGGGAAAATCCGGAAATGCCATCCAGGGCAGAAGTTGAATGATAGGAAAAGGTTTTCCTGGCGTGGACAAGCAAACGCGGCAGGTTTTTCACCCTACCCTATCGAGTTCATAATGGATCTATGTATTATAATAGTATTTACTTTGTTGCAAGAGGGGGAAAATCAGACCCAGAGGTATTCGAGGTGAAACCTCGGAGGAGGGAGCTCGTGTTAGGCACATAACTCCCACAAGGGCCCAGAGGAGCAGTTTGAGAGCTCTGGGCTTGAAACCCCACAGACTAATACCCCCCTCCAGCCCCGACGTTGGTCCCGGACGACAGCACTGGCGCCTTGTGCAGTTGCTCACAATCATAGAAAAGAAGAAATATTGGAGCACCTCTCGTAACACCGTATACGTCGTCGCCGTCCGTCCGACCGGACCCTGTCCGCAGGGTATATAAGAGGGCATCTCTGGCTACGCCTGGGAAAAAGAACCAAGTGATTTCGTTAAGAACTCGCAGAGTTACATCCCGTTGGAGTCAAGAGACCAAAACAACGTCCGGAAGCCTAGGAGAGAGTGGTATTAGGCCTATTCCGCAGAGAATAGTACCGAACCCCAAATGAATGCCTATCATAGGCAAGAAAGCCTATCGGAACATGTTGATAAGGAGAGGCAGTGAAGACGAGAAGGCAATTGGGCCGATCGTGAACACAAGTCATCCTGAAAGCCCTCTGCAGAGCCGGATATCACGGCACGAAGCGGATTGGGTCGACAACCAAGTTGGCCCCTTGGTGTTCTAAGAAACTATTGGCAGATTCCAAACTGGACGGTCATAGTTTATACAGCAGAACGAAGGTAAACATTTCTCACGGAGTGGGCCCACCCACCATCGGAGAAAGGAGAGCTCTGATCACACCATTAGCTGTGCGGGGAAGAGATTTTTCAGGGTCAAAGGGGGTTCGCTCTAGAATTCGAAGTGAGGAATTAGTTAGAAGATACATGGTTATAGGTAGAGTTAATATAGTCCGCGAACACTCAGACGCGGGATATAAATATCGAAGTGCCTCCCGAGCTTTACACATGATGAAGCAACGGAGGAGAGATCTTATCAATATCATAAGTTTTACTCAAAATCTTTACGAACGAGCCTTCCTAGACAATCTCCGTTTACGAAGAAAGATTTAAGCCTAGTTTAATTCGCTTGCCCTTAGAATCAGCTACCCTTAACAGAAATACAGGAGAGGAAACAGTCAGGTATCCTCACTTTAGAATAACTATCTAAGTCACAAGACAAGAACCAGATTGAGCTTATCTGGAACTATAAACAATAAAATGACAATATGACAGTTGGTTGATGCAAGTCAAACTGTGATCAATAAAGCAAAAGTAGCTTTGAAAATCACTTGGAAGGATCTTCCCAAGACATTATTGGCAATAAACAACAAGTAACTTATAAGAAGCTTCAGAGGATTACTATTCATGGTATGAATAATATTTATAATAGATAGAGAGCGATAGATATATGAATACGGTACGTAATAGTTACCTCAGTATATAGGGATTGATCGGCATTCATCTAAATTCAATATAATACCTAAGGAATAACAATATATCATAGCGGATACCCAACCCTGCCTGTCTATCCTCTCGCCCATCACTGCCATATGAGGGTATCCGGCTTCAACTTGGCCGCACGAGTAAGTTACAGTACCAAATCAGGACAGAACGTTTCGCCAAATGCCCTTTTCACACCAACCTTCACCACCCTCTCTCTCTCTCTCACAGCACAGTGTCTATGAGAATCTTCCAAATTTTGACAGTGCATCAGCAAGCATATGGATAACATGGGGGGACATTTACAGAATTTTTTTCAGATATCATGAAAGAATGAAGAAGAAGAAGACACAATTGTAAGCGATGAACGCATCTTTTCTTCGATCCCCTTACACTTCCCACTTCTCAAGGGTTTTAAACACACAAGTGATCATCAAACTGATAGAGAGATTTGAAAGCGTTTTTCATGCGGGTAGTGGTTGGGGATTATCAGCTTTGAAAAATTCTCCATTTTTTCGCTATATTTGGTGGTAAAGAAAACCTGGTCTCCGGAGAGACGTTTTGTCCTGGCAATTTATCTTCGGAGGTATCATGAGTTGTTATTTGTGACGCGGGGTTCGTATTCAAGTATCACCCGTACAGTACCAGTACAGTACTCGTACAGTACCAGTACAGTACTCGTACAGCTCCTCAAACCTGCCGAGGTGGGAAATTCTATCTTTATTCACTTCTTCTTCTTTTTTCCTCCCTACGGTTGTAACTTTGAAACCGTGTAGGAGGAGGGTTAATTTCCCGTGCGACGAGAATCCCCCGGGGGGGGAGGGGGATAAGTCAGATGGTTGACGTCTTTCGGGCTTTGTGGTGTTATTAAACTTGTTGACATCGCATGGCATGGTGGAGCTGTATGGTGCTATTCTCTCCGGTGCCAGGATGACTGTCTCTCTCATGATGTCACGACGTTTGCAAAACGGACTGTTGTTGTATACCACCAGAAATTCTTAGACTCTGGCCAATTTTAGCTGCATGCAATAGTAGTCCGCCCCACAAAAGTCACGATCTTACTGTACGAGTGCTGCAAGCAGAGAATCAGCCTGGATTACGGTGTGAGTGTATGGTGGAAATATAAGCTCCTGTGGTTGGTAACACCAACGTCTAACCTACTGTAGGAACCCGCGGAATGGGATGACACTGACAGCCACCACTGTCAAGAATTGTATACTGTACTCGAGTATGATAACCTTTTCATTTGGCGAGTGGAGGGGGTGAGTTGTGAAATGATAGTCCGGCCGATATAGCCCTGCCTACTCACTCGAGTTCATGTATTCCACATAGGGTCAACGATGTATCAGTGGGCGTCTGTAAGGAGCCTTCAATCCTACTGTTAGAAAAAACGGTTGGGCGAGAAGAGCCTTCCCTAGAAACCCTGGAGAATCCCGGCCTGGCTGAAGAATTTTCAAACATCAGACAATAGCGGCGGAGGACCTGATCAGACCCTGAGAAATGAAAACGGGTACTCGTAAAGATAAAAAAATAAAAAGCAAAAGCAGACACGGACTTTTTTACTCCTAGATGTAGTAGTACCGGCACTCGAGTACTGCACCCAAAACCAATTCCCACTCCCCAAGAACCCTCCGGATCCTCCATTTGTGTGAGTATCTTGCATTCCCCCCACTCGTCCATTTTTAAACCACTGCTCTCCAACATCAATTATGCGATGCGAATGCCATCCAGTCTCCGGGGAAGCTATTTCACCACCACCGCATTCCTCTTCCAACGGCACAGCATTCCATTTCGTTCTCGTTCTCCTCGCAAGACGCAGTCAGCACAGTTGAACTTGCCTTTTTCCTCCCCCACACTGCCTCCTTTCCCACGTTTTTCCCACAAACCCCTTGTTTGCTTTTGCGGCCACGTTTTTTTTCTCTTTCTGACCACATGGTTACTACAGTAGTGCATTCCTTTTGCTCTCCCGGCTGCCAGCAGGAGGGGCGTTCTCTCTTTTCTTCTTTTTCACTTCCTTTTCTTCTACCGGTATACTTGTACGAGTACTGAGTACGAGTACTCGAGTACAGTACTTGTACCCCCGTGGCTCCCCCTCGCATTTTGCTTTTCCGCTGCAATCCTTATTCTGACACTGTGTCCCTCAGCTGCTTCGATAAAAACGACATCAGGGTGGCAAGCTGGTCTGGTGAGGATTCAAATTTTAAAGGGTACTGTGGGTATGGTGATGGTGATGGAAAATAATGACGGCGACTCCCCTACCGTACATTCGGGATATCCCCCATTGTGGGAGCAATATCACTTCCTACTCTCACTCACTCGCTTGTTCATTTTTTGAACCCTCCAAAGTGCACTCAACCTTGCACTGCGCCCAGGTACTCGTACCATACGAGTGCTTGTATATCCCACCGGTATCTATGTCTCGGCGATGCAAAAAAAAAAAAAAAAAAACAAGGCTAAAAAGCAAGCTACCCAAAAGAGAGTGATGAAAAGGAGCAAAGCCAAGAGCGCGCCACTAGGCTCAACTACTCCCCACCCACTGGCTTGAGAAAGTGAAAGAAGAAAATATAAACCCAGACGAGAGGGGAAGAAGGCGAGGGGAAGGAAAAAAAAAAAAACAGCCCACCGACTGACCGGGCCCTCGAATGGCATATGGGAAGAAGCAAAAAAAGGGAGAAAAAAACAAAGTTCCTTTCTCAGCCGGGACAAGGGTCAGAGGTGAAATGATGGGATGGTGCATGACTAAAATGGTGGAGCACTACGGTACTCGAGCAGCAGCGATGGTAAACAGTACTCGTAGGGTACACCTAAGAAACATGAGCCTAATAGGTCTCTACGGTATTCCATCTTGCCTTGGTCAGTTTTGAAGGGGCTTAATTGATGGAGGAGGTACCGTATGATACCATGCTGCTGCTGGCCTCTAACAAAAGGAAAAAAAAAATTAAAATTTCCCCAGGATCTTCTTGAGCGATGGAAGGTTTCGCGTTTCCAGATTCAATATATCAATCCTCTTCATACAGTACAAGTACCGTACCTGTACGTAAAAGGAGTGACAGACAGACAAGCTACTGTACGGTATTCGCAGTGCTCCGCCAACTTCGAACCAAAATCAACATCAATTCCCCCCTCCTCCCCTACAGTATGCTTGTATGCCTACCTGACCCTTGTAACTTTTTCGGCAACGCCAGTTTTTCCTTTTTTTTCTTTTTTCCATTTGCTCCTTCCATCCCTTCGCGTGGTTGGAAAACATATTCAATGATCGTCCAGACCGGGTCTTCGGCTCCGAGTGGATGATACTCGAGTACTCGTACCGAAGAGTTTTTGGAGGGGTGTGTGTGTGGATCATGATAATATGATAGACTACACTACATTTAGTCACAATACTTGTATTATAGATTACGAGCAGGTAAGTACTGCACCGTTTCCGTATCGGTTCATGTCATATCTATTGTACAAGTATGATAGGGTGAACCCTTGAATGTCATTTCACTTCACGTCTTACTTGCGCTTTGCAGTGAAGTGAACTCTTATCATACATACGGGCACCCAGGGAGTACTGTACTCTAAATCGAGCAGAGAAATGTCAAAACCACGATAGGCATACTTACCTATCTACCTACCTACCAAATGCCAGCGATATCCTCACTCCCTGCCCTCTCTTCCCTCCATCCGCATATCGCACGGGGGTACAGTACAGTGCGAGTACAAGTACAATTACGTTCTCTGTACCGGCACTGCCACTCGAGTATCGTAGAGTACCGTACGACAAGTAAGATACCTCCACCTCCTAACCAATGTACTCGCACACAACACACTATTGTTTTTTTTGCTTTTGCTTTTAGCTCCCTCCTCTTCCTTGTCATATCCAGCTATAGTATCATAGGCGAGGGATTTCGTGCAGTAGCGATTGGAACTATGGTAGCCGTGGGAAAGTTATCGTTACAGTAGGGAAAAATTGAGAAAAAAAAAAACGGTTAGAAGGGTACTGTACCTATCCACTAATTGAGGAGACTATGATACTTGTATAACCATGCACTCACCCACCCACACACATGATCACACATCATATCATACAGTACAAGTACACCACACACACGCGCGCGTGCACCCCATCGGTACTGAGTACAGTACCTGTACTCGTACTAGTACTCGTACATGGCAGTCTCCTCGAGCAGACTATAATTTTTTTCTTCTTCCATCCTCTCCTCTCCTTCACCCTTTTTCTACCTTTACACCACCACACCCCTTTTCCACCCACCCACTCACTCACTCACTCGTAAGAAAGAAAGAAGGAAGGAAAGGACGAGAAGAGGAAGAAGAAAACAACACATGGCCGAATCTCCTCGCTCGCGTGGATAATCTGGAACATGGCTGAAGAACATTCCTTCACGTTGCCACTTTTGTATTACCGGTATTATGATAGGTGCAGGAAGAAAGAAAGAAAGAAAGACACTTGACTTGGGGGTTTTTTTCTTTTTTTTTTTCAGCTACTCATAATACGATTTACTGTCGTACCGGTACTTGTGTGGGAGGATTAGAATTGTGGATGTTGTCATGGTTCTTCTTCTGCGAGTAAGTACTCGTACTGAGCGATAGGAGAATCGCGGGTACTCGAAGCTTTTTTCTTTTCTTTTTTCCTTCTTTTCTTTTTGGTATGATATGATATCCTGGGTATGGATGGCATTTACTAGTGCTGTAATCCATTTCTCTTGTCGGGACTGTATGAATCGAATCGAATCGAGTTGCCAGTGGTAAGTGATTGAAGTATCCGGTAGTCGTGCCGGTTATTTCTTGGGTACAGTGCAGTGCTTGACTTGAATGTCTTCTGCACAGCGATATACTCGTATACAGGCGCTCGAGTACGAGTACAAGTAAACTACCATAGGAATATCTCCAGTAGAATAATTACCATAACTTGGTTGGTTATATAGTTGAGCACTTACCCTCGGACCAAAGTGATTTTCCAAAAATATTTCTTGGCAGTCAGAGTATACCTGTACGAGTACTGTAACTGTACGGTACTTTGTGCGATAGAAGTTGGAAAGAATATTCCATCCTGTCTCGGACGAATGCGGGCACCCATAGTTACATACAAGTATGGTAAAAAAGGAAAAGAAAAAGAATAGACTACCCACTCTTTTAGGTTTTGTGTACACGTACGAGTACTAGTACAGTCGCTCCTCGCAATCCCGGCCAGAGGGCTTGAAAAAATGTGGAGAATAAGTCCGTCAGGAAGGATCCGGGATGACGATAGGGTAGAATTTTGTGGAAAGGGATTCAATGCTCGCGAGATTCGTATGAGACTGTTGGTGGGGTGTGAACTTGACCCATATCGTATCGTAGACAGGCTCCCGCCCCCCCCCAGGAACTGATACAAGTATTGTACAGTACTCGTACGAGTAGATTAGCAAAGTAACTTGAGCCAACAAACTACGAACTTGTATTATATTTCAAGGGATCTTTACCAGATCGGGTTAGTATGTGGCCTATCCAGGACGAAAGGAAACCATCTCTTTTCTTTTCTTTTCAACTTTGGGAAAATGATGGTTACAGTAGGACTCTGATAAACTGTATAATACTAGTACTTTTACTGTACGAGTATGATACTGTACTATCGAAAAATGTGAGTGATCAAAGCGGTACGGTTATTGCAAGCAAAGAAAAAAAAAAAAAAAAAAAAAAAAGGCAGAAACCTAGTCATGTACTGTACTCGTATGGTACTTGTATCATGCATATGTCTTCCCTACAAAGTTCAAGTGATACATGTAACGATCGTGACATGATAGAATGCCACTACCGACACTCCCCTTCTAGTAAATGACCAGTGGTTTTTTTCCATCGGGGGTTTTTGCATATACAGTATATGTGCGTATAGTACGCCGATCGAAATTGGCTGGGTGTAGCCGGTCGGGGGTTTCAAAGTGATTCTTGTGAGATAAGTTAGTTAGTCGGTGCTCTTATAATATGAAGGGTGGGTACGGTATGGTGTGGTATGGTATCAAAGAACCAGCAATGATACGTAGGGTACGGTACTTGTTGACCGATTTTCTAAAACAAGTATGATATAGTTATCGGGGAATAACCTCAGTCAGGAGGGAAGCTGGTAGATATGGGTGGGTGTGTGTGTCTCTGAGAGGGGTTTTTTTCCCGGCGGGTTGAGTTCCGGATAACTGGTACTTGTGAAATGCTGTATACAGTAGGGTACAAGTACTATCAATTTGCATGGATGAGTTTGCTTGTACAGTACAGTTACGTTACTCCACTCTGCTAAATTCCGACGTTTTCCCCCCCGTCTATCATACTTCCCCACACATAATGTACACTGACACGCACCCTGATGCATTCTACCACCTCGCATTCCTTCATTCCTATCCGATCGAGGTCGCGCTGAAATACTGTAGTCCTGTGATACCGTGTGCCTTGATACTACCATACCGTACCCTACGAGTGAGTACTCACTCACGACCGGTAGGTTGGATAACATTGTGGGGAATAAATAAAGTATGATGTTTGAAAAAGAAAAAAAATACTCCGTAGCCACAATATATGATACATGTCATGGACGGGGTAAAACCCTGCCTGCTGCGGGAAACCTGACCAGAAAGGAGGAGGGGGAGGGGCGGAAGGAAAGGGAAAGGGAAAGGGGTGGCACGACATGCCTATCGCATCATAACATAATATATTATACAATGTCATGGGGGAGGTTTCGCCTCTGTTGATATTATCTTGATACCTCGATGATACAATACAGTTACAACTTACTGTATTATTTATCCTGTTGTATAATATATAATTGAGAGAACGAACGAAGGGGGAAATAGGATAGGAGGCGCAGCGTAACAATGCGACTTTTTTTTTTTTTTTTTTTTTTTTTTGAAATAGTGACAAAGTGGCTGGGGTGCCCTGAGAGCTTACGATGTTGGATTATTATTATTTTTTGCTTTCTTTCGCTCGCCCTTGAATACACGTATGAATGAGTGTTGCTGTTGTTATTGTTGTGGAGGTATGGTACCGTACTTGATCAGCAATCTTGGCAAGCATCCCATCCATTCATTATGCTATGCCAGGATACCGTATATACAAGTATAAACGCACACCGGGTTCGAATATAGTAATCCCCCGCTTTATTACTCTTATATTGAAGGGTAGGGAGAAAAGCGGGAAGGTGGGGTACGGGTACGGGGAGGGGGGAAAGGCAATAAGATGAATATTGTATTAAGGGAGAGACGGGTAAACAAGTTACTACGGTAGAGTATGATACTTACCAGGGAATGATGGAAAAGATCGTGAGTCCCGCTTGTGGGGCCGTGTGGAGATATATATCATAAGTTTGAGGGGGGGGAGGGGGGGGTGGACGCTGATCTCTCTCTACCTTGTGCGGATTAGAAAGATGGGCGCGGATATCATACCGAGTATGATATGTATAAAAGTTGCTTTTCTTGGGGGTTAGTCGATTGCCGTATGATATTCGAGCTCACTCTGCTGCCGAGACTCGCTCGTCCTGGGGTATGATAGGTGCATCTAGGTTAGGTGTCTAGGGGAGAGTGGAGAGGGTGTTGCGGTAGAAATATGGTCTCTGGGTCTGAGGCAGGTGTTGTATCATACTCTTGCATCATAATCGCCTAGTACGGTAGTAGTATAATACGATTCGTGATGGGTCCAGTCGCGATACTAGCTCCCCCTTCACTACTTACTTGCCAGATTCTGCTTTTCACCTTTCTATTTAGAAATACCATAATACTCGTATGTACAAACTGAACTTGGGGAACCTTCCTAAGCTAGTGGAGAAGAAGACCTCTACAGGTGCGGCCGATAGATATATATATCCGCCACGTGAAGCCTGATAAGAAAGATTTGGTGAAAACCTCCTTGTGGCAGTGTGTCTTGGATAAGGCAACAGGACGGGTATATATCCATCGGCATCACTTGTATCATACTTGCTACAGAGCAACCTCCTTTCCATAATATCACTCTTGCCTATCTAACCATGGGAAGTAAGCTTAACCTTACCCCCCCCCCTCTACTCGTAGTTTAATTAGCGATCACTAGTATGATTGGCACATAGGCGATATCCTACGACCAGCTTGCACCGCTCAAATCTGATGGGAACCTCCCTCCGCAATGAAACTACGGTGCAAGTAGTATTGCAATTCCCTCTGGTTTGCACCACAATCTAGACAGCCAATACAAGTACTGATTTCTCCCAAGAGTCAGCCACATCTACCTAGGCCGTATCTGCTCCAGAGCACAACGGTTTTATACTTGTCCTCAAAACAAGAGCTCAGGTTGCTCCTGTGAACCAGGGTCGAATGAAAAATTGGGATATTTGTCATATTACAGTTTTTTTTTCCTTCTTTTTTTTTCCTTTTTTTGTGGAAGGCATTTGGACAGGGTTGGAAGGTGTTGTTTCCTTTCTCAGTGCTTGGGGACCTTTTTGCTATACGGTAACTCGGATTGATTGGAGTGGATGAGTCCCCCCCGGTCTTGTACTCGAGTACTGTATCGTACCTAAATCAATCCAAAAAAAAAAAAGAAAAAAAAAAGAAAGAAAGAAAGGTTCCGGCCGAGATAAACCTGTATATTTGGCCATTGTTCTATTATACTTGATTATAAAGGAAACTCTCGGCACTCTCCGCTTATCCCTTCCGATTATGGAGAGGGGAGGGAGGGGGGAGGGGGGGCTAGTTCTGGGTTCCTTGGAATGAATCGAATGACTTCCAAAGTTCATCAATGACCAAAAAGCACAAATCATCTCAAATATCCTGGATAATTATGGCCAAATTGGAACTAGTGCGATGTTTCATTCCCGAAAATACCGGTATGCGCCATACAGGTACAGGTACTCGTACAGGTACTTGGAGGACCTCATACGGTCAGTACGGTATTATACGGTACAAGTACAAGGGAGCAGACACTTCAAAACCTAGGATCTGGCCCGTCAGGGGGATAAAATGAAATCATCATGAATCAAAGGATGGATGGATAACAACAACAACATTGTTCCAGCTCGCCATCTTCGGAAATTTGAAAATGATGGATTTGACGCCGTGGGTTAAAAGCAAAAGGAATGAAAAAGACCTTCGTTGGCACAGTATCATACTTGTATCTGAACACAAAACTGGTCGATCTACATTGTTTTTCTTCTTTCCCCCCCCTCACCGGTTACCTTCGGCCGGTTTATTCGCCACGGGAATAAATGTTGTAGAGAGGGATTCTGGCCGTTTGTAGGTAATGGTCCTTCCCGCACAGTATGAGTATAGTGACGGAATGGTATGAGTACTTGTATCATACCAGTGCAAACAGCGTGATTGATCACGGGAAAGCGCCATAAGCGAGAAGAGTGAGTGTCCTTGTGATGTCTAGCCTCTAAAGGCCGAGACTAAAAAGATGAGACTGGAAGCGAGACCCAGGACCGACGATCTCTACCAATTCCTTTCTTTCCTTCTTTCTTTCCTTCTTTCTTTCTTCCTCCTCCTTCCTCTTCTCCATCCTCTCTCCTCCCTTCACCACAGCCGCTGAGAGCCCTCCCAATTGTTCATGTCAATTGCGAAATGAGCGCCAAGAAAAAAAAAAAGTGGCTTCACCAATCATCTCTCGGAACCGGACCTTTCCCACAGCCTCCCTCCACATTTTGCGACATATATTACGTATAACTCCGCCCCACCGGTTTACCACTGGAGCAAGCCCTTCCAGAAGGAAAAACGAAGGAGGAAGAAAAAAAAAATTACTGTCTTCCAGAAGCTTTTTCTTTTCTTTTCTTTTCTTTTCCTTTCTTTTCTTGCACGAGTATGATGAGATGCGAGTTTGGAGGGGGAGAAACAAAATCGGTCACACACACATTCTCTCCCATCTTGTATCAAGACGGGGAAGTTGAGATGATTTTTTATTATTTTTACCCATACTCAAAGAGGTAAAGGGTGCTAGCAGCCACGTTTTCTTTTTTTTCGTCTTGCACTCTTCACGTTTATGTTTTATTTTTCTGCTCGAGTCGCATTCCCGCAATACCCTTCACTTCCCCATATCAGCACTCGCGCCATCTACCGTCCGATAAGACGTGATTGGCCAGAACGGGGTGAGGGGATGTTGGGCCCCCTTTACGACATCACTTCCGCTGAACCACAAACAAACCAGCGACAATTATGATGATGCCGGTATTCAGTATCATACTCGAGTATGAACATTTCATTTCTTAATCATCACCTTCTTTCTTCTATCTCTCATATACTCAAGTATCATACATCCTTTGTTTGGAAGCTGCACCGCTACAAGACCATCAGGAATTTCGATCAGACGGAACGGGGGAGGAGGTCAGTCTAGCTTGCTATTTGAATACATAAGACAGCGTGCGTGAGGCCAAACTGGGGATAGCTCCTGGAAGCGCGCGCGAAGTTTCGCACGCAGGGTGATTTGCAAGAATTTGACCCTAGTACTGATCGAGAGGTCTCGCTCAGACCCTTGGTTCAGCTTGTTTGGCCAGCCACACGGAAGTCACGGCGGAATGTGGGATGTGCTACAGTACTCGAGTACTCGTACAAGCAAGTACAGCAATAGATTTTAATCTTTCCTTCTCTCTTGTTCGTTGTGATAAGTCAAGGGAAGGAGGGAGGGGGATGAGGATGAGGGGGGTAGTACAGGTAACAGTACGATATGTGTGGTGTGGGCCGGATTATTATTCTAACCTTTGGTACTCGAGTACGAGTACAGACTTACAGGTGCTTCAGTGCCGTACTCGAGTAGGGAGTAGGGAGCCGGGTCGCACAGAGGCTACTGGCAGCAGCCAACCCGTGTGCAGCACAAGCATGCCATAGTTGCCTAGAGAAGGGATAGGACGCAGAAGAAGATGCAGAAGAAGCAGAAGTGGAAGAAGAAGTACACCTGAAGAAGAATGAGAAGAATCTGCGTACCGGTATTGTAGCTCTTAGTTTCTTTCTTTCTTTCTTTTTAGCCGTTTCCCTATTACAATTGCAGGGCCAAAGAGTTTTTTTTTTTTTTCACTTTCTTTCCCTTGCTGCAGATACAGAACTCGAGGGCCTTGCTGCAGAATATGGGCGGATACCGTACGACACAATTCGCTCGGAAGCCGACGGGGACTGAAACATGATCCACTAGAATAAAGCAAGCACCTTCGGTGCTTTTTCCTTTTTTCATTATTTGATTTTTTCTTCTTTTGCCTCTCAACCTCCGAGTGAAATACCTCGAACTCCTCCTCTATCCTAGTGGTCAGCAAAGCGAGGCGGGAGGGGAGGAGGCCTTCCAGATGGCAAGGAATACATTTTGCTGAGTTGACAAACTGAGGAGAGAAGAGAAGGGGAAAAGGGTATCATATCAAGATGGGGGTGATGGGGGAGGGGGGGCGAAGGGACACCCCCCCGCTCGCCCATCTTCTCCCTCCCTCCCTCCCCTCCTCAGAAACTAAATACTCGCCGTTTATAGGCACCGATTTAGAGGTCGCTTACTTGCATAACGCTTTCAAGGTCTGGTTTACTCTCCTCTCATCTCAGGGCAAGGCAAGAAAAAAAAAGAAACGGAAGGTGTGGTTCACTGAAAAAAAGAAAAGAGAAAAAAAAGAAAATGGCAGATGTGAGTGCCCTACGTGGGAAGGTTTTGGCTGCAGAAGGTGCGAGTTGTAAGAAACCAGGAGTTTAAGCAAGTGTAATATCACTTCAAGGCATGGTGATCTCTCAATGCTCACGTCTTTTTGGCAGTGTCTATAATCGCACTTTTTGTGTGGGCATCCCCTCCCCTGCCCTGCTGCTAGATTATCCATCCATCCCTCCCTCCTCCCATTCCATCCCTCCCTCTCTATCTCTCCCTCTCTCTCTTCCATAAACATTTCCCGCCCAAATTTTTTTGTGATTGATTTCGTTATTCCTGTTTTACCCACCCTTTCGAAAAAAAGCTTTTTATTTCCGAAAAGGACCCTGATTGTCAGTCAGTCAGCTGTTTTGGGGGGGGGTTTTTTTTTATCAGCTCAGATCCTGGGATCTGACTAAATCAAATAATAATAATAATAATAATAAATAAAGAAAATCATAGTCCTGGGTCTTCCTGCTTTTAGGGGCCCATCTGCTATCCTCCATTTACCTCGCCTTTTTTTTTTTTTTTTTTTTTTTTTTTTTTTTTTGATATCGTCCTATTCTTTGGCTGTGCCGGCTTCCTCCTACTTCTCCAGGTGAGATGCTGCTCTTTTACTACTACTAATCTCATATATTGCTTTGGATCACAGGCTAAATATCACGGATTACTCCACAGCAGTGGGTGGCAGATCCCCCTCTCTTGATACTAGCGGACTATCGTGCCCCAGCTACTTTTGTCTTCAGCCTTTCCCTTCTCAAACCTTTTTGGATCATCAACGCCGGTTTCTGGATCCCAGTTGGTTTTTATACTCTCTTGCGGAACTCGCAGAAAAAGTAGCTGACCGAGGCTGCACGTTGCAACGGCCTCTTCTTACCCCAGCCATCTGCAATCCGCCCCCCCAGTGGGTAATAAGTATTTTAATATTCTTATACAGTACCGTAACGCCGAATTTGAAGAACTCTTCAAATGAGGAATCGCCCACCGCCGCTGCTACGTCTGAGCGCCGAGAAAGGCCATAGCGCCGTTTCTCCATTAGACGACTTCGGAAACTCTTCGACGACCCATCACTCGCTCGCTCCCACACTGTTTCCGCCTCCAGGAACTACCAGTGCCACTGCTAGCAGCCGCCCCCCCCGTCAGAGTAATATAGCCTGGTCTCCTTCCCTTCTGGCTCCCTCATTGTCGGACCCGCCGTCTACTACTAAGACTTCTGCCGGTACTCGCTCCAGATCCCTCTCGTCGGGCGCCCCTTCTCCCTCATTATTCCCTCCCTTCAATATGTTCAAGATCAATACTGGGCCGAGGTCACCTAGGCGGGCCACGTCTGCTATGTATCCCTCAATGTACGATCCTGCAAATAACCCTACATCTCCCGCTACTTCAATGGCAGTCACAGAGCCACTGCCGCGACCCTTCTCTCCTTGGGGCTCGACTGACTCTTCAACTTCGACATCACCACGGGCTTCAGGAATGCGCAAAGGGTTTTTCGGTAAGAGGTCTGGTTCGCCAACTGCTTCGTTAAGTGCAACAAGTGCGCCAGCTAGTTCAGTCATGACAAAGAACTCCAAAGGCTTCCTTGGGCGAAGGCCACGGAAGAATTCCCCTTCCAGTCTCGACCCAGACTTTGACCCAACCACCTTTCGAAAAAACCGGACGAGGCCGGCGCTAGGTACTCATGGTCAGGATGCGTTATACCAAGAATACGAGTATCTTTTCGATGATTCCCTAGAGGACTCCGTCAACTCTGAAGAGGATTTGTCGTCGCATCCTTCGGATGCGGATGGGAATGACGACGAGGATGGGTACTACTTACTGAGGATCAAGGAGAGTGTGGATAGTTTCAGCCCACGAATTAGTCCAAGAACAAGAAGCCCACCTCGGAGCGTCCCAATGAGCCACCGAAGAAACACATCTAGTGGTTCGTTGTCCGATACACCCCCAACACCTCCTCCAAAGTTTAGAAGATCACTCGTTGTTACCACTACCACTCCTCCTCGCAGTTCAACTACATCGCTAGAAGAACCAGGTAGCCTCACGGCCACCACCCTTGTCTCGGCTCCACCAACGCCTCCACCAAAGCCAACATTGTTCCTCGACATAGAAAGTGTGGATCCCGAATACGTACCACAGGTGAAATCGGCCACTTCTGAAGCATCTGCGCCTCGCCGACCTCCGCCACCAACACCAGATGTTCAAGACAGACACTTCACCAAAAGGTTGAGCAAGATTCCTAACCGGCCTACTTCGGTACTTGGAGGCTTGGGGATCATCAACATCCCGTCCCCAACATTATTTTACTCGTCATTTATTCCCGGCGCTTCGGATGCGTGGTGTGGAGTCGCCAATCACGCGACCGACAGCCCAGCGCTTACGAGCAGGTCTTATACACCACGTCAACCAGCGGCGAAGACGAATTCCTACGATGAGACCATCGCTAAGGGCATGTCAGTATTGTTTGACGAAGAACCAGAACCAGAAGCTGAAGTGTTTCCACCATTTCCGATAGAAGACGGCAATATCTCGGACCTGGAGAATACAATAGTAAAGGAGACGGAGATGACGCAGGTTGAAGTGGAAGATGTTATAGCAGAGAATCCAGGGGATTTATCAGCCGCAGTCGAAAACTCCATCGAGCGTCTCCTCGACCAGCTCGGGGCAACGGATTCTACGAAGAAGACTGAAGAGGAGAAGAAGATTGTTGACAAAACTGAGGATTCTAAGGATGTCCCACCGGTGTATTCGATGAATGTTACTATAGGAAAGGACCCGGAAACGAGTACCGGTACTGCGGGGGAACAAAATAATCAGGCTGCGACTACTACTCTTACGCCTGCTGCCAGCACTACGAGTCAGGGATCATCGTCCCCGAAGACAGTTAAAAACGAGGGCGATGAGAAACCAGCTACCAGCGCAACCGAGAAAGAGGAGACACCAAAGATCGACTCCTCATATCTCAAGGCTTTCAGGGGCTTTGTCAAAAGATCCGGCGATAGCGACCCTTTCATCCATCGGATGCCTCGCTTCGATGCTCTACAAGCACAGAGGATATGTAGTCATCTAAGAAACGATTACCCTCTTGTCGCATCGGGCAAGAAGGCAAAATCGGGGTCACCACACGGGGTCGTTACCGCCACCACCCGACAACGGGAGGCTGAAGAAGGGATCTTGACCAGTTTATGGGCTTTGATGGCACTGAGATGGATGAACTTTGGTAGAGTTGTTATTAGTCCTGGACACGAGACTTTGTTGGCTGCTTCCGCAAAGCGTCTGACCAGACGTGCGACTACAAAAATGGATCAGCGTGCTACGCAGATGCTTGAGAACGTCTCGAGCGGAGTCTATCTGGGAAGTCACGAGCGCAGGCGTGTCCTGGATCTCGGTGGAGCACCTATTGGTATGAACCCTGCAATTTCGTGCGTGTCGGAGGGGCCGTGCTAATGTTTGTATAGCCGATTGGGGATGGCATTGTGCCTATGACTACCCAAAAGCGAAGGTTTACACCGTAACAACCGGGCCTCGACCAAAGCGACAGTCCGAAGGTGAAGAGAAGGCAGTTGGGACCCCGGACAAATGCCGAGGACCGCAGAACCACCGCCCTCTTGTGGTATCAAAACTTTGGAAACTTCCTTTCCCCCCGAACCACTTTGACGTGGTCTCGGCACGCACTTTGTACCTAACGTTAAAGGCAACCGTCCCAGAAAACTCACCAAATCTCGACATGGACGAGTACGACCTCTGTCTTGAGGAGTGCCTACGTGTGCTGAAGCCAGGTGGACATCTCGAGTTCTCTCTCTTCGACAATGACATTGTAAACGCAGGACCACTCGGGGCTGAGCTCGCGGCCAAGTTCTCTGAAGGCCTCGAGTCAAAAGGCTACGATGCAACTCCTACGAAACGCTGGGTCTCCCGCCTGAATAGAGCCGGTTTTGGAGAAATCAAGCGCAGCTGGCTATTCCTTCCTATGTCTCCCCCCAGTGCCAAACCGAAAGTACCCTCTAAGGGCGAGATGCAGCTGCCACCTCACGAATCGCAGGACCTAGAAATGGTCAAAGAGGAGGTCCGTAGGAAGCTCAAGGCATGGGAAGATCTCGGTGTCGAGAACGGCAGCGTAGAGAATGTTTCTCCCGTTACTGGATTAGTAGGCAGTTGGATTTGGGAGAAGTGGATGCTGAAGACTGAAGGAGAGAGTGGTGGCGAATGCGACCTTGCCATCGATACAATCGGAGACGTGCTCGAAGAGGGGAGGGAGAAGGGCTCTGGGTGGAGGTGCTTGGTCGGGTGGGCTAGAAAACCAATGTTTGTTGGGCAGCATTAGGGTTGGCGTATTTTGGATTTTCGTCGTTTTGTTTTTATTTTTCGTATTTCTTATCATTGGCTCGGTGGGGTTTATTACTGTCATACGTTTTTCTTCTCTCTCACGGGTGATCTCGTATCTCTCTGATCGGCTCTTTGGAACAAAGAAAAAAAGTTCTCTCCCGCCTTTCCTTTTTATTCAGAACTTCCTGGAAATGATATAGGGTGGGCGGACTTGACCGGCCTGGTTGGTTTGGTTTGGTGGAATTTTAACGCTATTGTACGGTACGGGCTTGGATGGCGGGCTAAATTTTTTTGTTCATTGCCACCTTTTTTTTTTTATTTTTATATTTTTTTTTTATTTTGACTTTTCATGCCCGCAGACTCTCTCGACTCTTTCTTTCTTTTCGTTTCCTTCTTGGTGCAGTCTCCTTTAGGTGTCCGGAGTGTTGGGTATGGGTTTCGTTTCGTTACGTTTCCGTCGGTGGCCTCTTCCTTCCCTCTCTTTGAGCATTTCCTTTCCCTTGCTCCCCTTTTCTTGTATGATAGACGTTCATCACTACATACCTAACCTATTAGCAGTTCGTCCTCATGATACCAACTTTTCTTGCTTAGTTGCTTGCTTTTTTCACTTTCTTTTTCATATCTTGGGGCTGAGCGAGCTCCCTGGGGGTTATGGTCATTTAGGGGTTGTGGTTATTTGTTCATTTACTTATTTATTCGGGGTTTTTTTTTTCAAAGATAGAGTTTCGTATTGGGTTAAATTTTAATTGGTTAAGTTAGCGTGTTTGTGCTGTGCTTGGGGCTTTCTTGATTAGGAGGGAGGGAAGGAACGCGGCGGTTAAGGTTTGTTTCGGATGCTACATACTGTAAGTATCATAACGAAAGGGTGGTTAGTGAGTAAGTTATGTGGGTACCCGTAGACACACAAGATCCTTCAGGCAATCATATCTGGAACGCTGTGCCGCCGCAGTCTGCAGCTGAGGTTTGTGTCCGGCTACTGATACTACGCGGGTTAGGGAGTAAGGAACGCTCGCGTCCTGGCTCGTTTATTGATCATGAGTACTCACTCGAGCCATTTCCCCGTCTGGAATCCTGGATGGATGAGAAATGCCCCCTTACCATGATGAGTGCTCGCGTATGCCAGTTAGAGAGGTTCGCTTGTGCTTACCAACGAGGGGTTTGGAAATTCCGGGGAGCGGAATATGGACATTGTAGGCCAAACGGAAGACCCAGGGAGGGGCCTCACAGCACAGGAAAGGTGGGGTGTATGGGTGGCAGTGAGGGGCTTTAGGTTTTACCGTTGTGGAGAGAACGATCGAGGAGGGGGGTGATGAAGCGGAATGGCATTTCCCTCGTTTAGACGTTTAGGAATCAGATATCGATCGCACCTCAACCCCGGTCTTTCCCACAGTCTCGACGAGAGGACTCCCTCCCAGAAGCTTATGTGACGTGCCTAAATACCCGTGATCGGTTCCCCCGTATACTCACACTCGCAACATGCCAAATATCTCACACGTGCGCGGTAAGGCTAGCTACGCACAGGGCAGTAAGCGCCACTTCCGCCAGTTAGTTTGAAAGATCATTTCATGGCATCATATGCTGTGCCCCCCCCCC
>QFET01009518.1:549-15796 GCA_003316355.1 Tuber calosporum | reverse complement strand
GTGGGGGAGAGGGGTGGGAAAAAAAAAGACTGGGTCATAATTTAAGGGCAATATGATACAAAATGTGAATAAGGATATAAAATGTTCCCAAAAGTCCTCCTTTGTACCGTCTATGATAGAGTGTTCACTTAAGCCTATAATCGTGAGGTGCATTAGCGATCACTCGTTCCCCTGGGAAATCGCAAATAAAAGAAGAAAACCCCATACCCAAGCACCAATGAGCGCCATCCCGAAACCCCCAGCAGCCACTGCTCCACAAGCTTGAAATCTTCTCTTCCCAGTAAGCACAACGTAACTCTCGTCGCTGAGGAAGTCCTCCGCTAGTAACTCAACAAGGCCAGCAAACAAGAGCAGTCCACTCGAAATGGCATTCATAATCCCGACCATTAACAGGCCAGCTTGAGACGCGGGGTCGTATAATTTCCGGGTTGCGAGACCGATTGCTTGCCCGATGGGAGTTGTGGTACCATATGCTAAGCACATTAACCAGGGTTTCCAAGAACCGTTGTTGAATGCTTTTAGGCCCGCGATGCGGGAGCCAAGTGCTAGACCCTCAAATGTTTCTACGTGGGGCTGTCAGAAATGTTTGAATGAGCTGCATGAATACGGGGGGCCGACGATGAAAAGTAATAGCAATCAATAATACAATGAAGTTGGACCCAGTAGCAACGCTTAGGGCCATACCTATGAAGAGTGAGTTGGAATTTTCGTATTACGGTTTCCTCCAGCACCAGTTGTCGGTTACTCGTAGTACAATATGGGGAGGATCATACCAATAAAAACACTATGAAATAAAATACCCGCCTCCAGTAACATCACCTGCAGCAGATTTTTCTGCTGCAGCTGCGCTTCGGTTAAGCGACTGCCAGTATCACGCCTATGCCTGTTGCTAGAGTTAGACTGAGACCGAGCCCTCCTGTTTACCGTCCTAGTTTCCAGCTCATAGCTTCCTCCATCCTCAACTTCCGAATCGGATAAAGCCTTGTCGTCAACTCCATCGTCATCCCGTAAGAGTTGGTCAGTGTCAGCCGAAAGATCCTCCGTCCATGGGGAAGAGACAGCGTCCAGGTTTGTATGGGTTCTTGCTCTCTCTATCCTTTGTAATTGAGTGCCGATACTAGTGCTTCGCCCGTGACGGGGTCTCGTCAACATCATGATGCCCTGCCCTCCTATCACTGTTCCAGGTAACCCCGTACCAATCTCCTCTTGTTCTTCAGTGCCTCTCCCCTCCTCGGTCAGAGGTGGGGATGAGGCAAGAGAGTCATAAATCTCACCAGGCCCAGAATGACATCCACCCATTGCACCACCGTTCATCGATGAGAATATCATTTCAATCGCAACAACCACGAAAACCGCTACCATGGCTATCAGACCCGCCATCGCAGGATATCCTTTGTTCCAGAAGAATGGTAGGCATGGATCAGTCAGAGAAGTAAAAGCAGTAGGTAAAAGCTATGAGCGGCAGAGAACACACATTAGCTTTGTCTGATAGCTAAGGGAAGTGTATTTTTTTTTTCCGCGCAACTTACATGAACAAAAGCTGTGGCGATTAGAACGCCAGTGCCGAAACTAATAGGTCAACAGAAGTTCAAGAAATTAGAGGCAGCCCGAAGCCAAAAAAATTGAGTAACAAGGAGGGGAGAAATCACTGTCTGGACAGAAATCTGCAAAATTGTCAGCGAGGGAGCCTGACATCAAAGAGAGGCCGGGAGTCATACAGGAATTGTCGCGGAGCCCGCAGCTGCGGGAACCTCTTCACAATCAACGGGAATGAGCATGCTGGATTTGTGATTAATCGTTAGTTATGGTATGTAAACCCCTGTCCGAACACCATAACTCCGAGACCAACGATGTGGAGGCGCTCTATAAAACACTTAAGAGTAGAACAATAGAGCTGACAGAATGATTGTGAAAAGGCTCGAAGGGGTTGAACAAACATAATATGCTTTGGAATAACACTATAAAAAGTGCTAACACATGTAGCGGTAGATTATAGGTCCCGTCAGATTTACCGCCGCATACCTCAACCTCCGTTCTTAGCAGGCATTTAGGCTAGGGATAAAGCAAACGCAACATACGAGTGACGATCTTGTGGTAAGCTCCGGCGCAAGGTAGGGTGGGTTTTGGTTGGATCCTTTCCGAAGTTAGCCAGGTCTCCGTCTTCCTAAAGACACATACTCTGCATTGGATCGGGAGAGAGGTTCAACCGTCAAGATTCAAGGGGTTCGGATCACGGGTTGGGCAATTCATGGTGGAGCCCCGGAGGAAAAACTCTCGTCAAAAAAGTAGTATAACAATTATTATTATTATTATGCAGTATGGAGGGTTCGGCCGGCGAATAGGTAGAAGTGGAGGTGACCGTGAAGATCCAAGGCGGGGGTTAAGGGTGCGAAAGGAGGTTGACTGGGCGAGCTTGGGAATCCGGACACTGTAGCTGCACGCGGTTTCCCGGAATGGTGCGGCACTCGTAACCCTAACCTTTACCCTGCCGCTATGTGGCTCAGACGGTCCCCCACCTCACCACTGCCCAGACCTCTTGCGAGAGGAAAAAAATTGATCCAATGATAGTGAATTATATAACGACTTACCGAATGGCTACGGCATTCTCAAGTAGTTTTTACTATTGTTGTTTCGCGTCCTTGGAACCGGCTGGGAGGAGCATTTATCACTGGCTATTTCGGCAAACTCTCACCGATACTGCCAAGGAAGAATTGGTGCACAAAAGCCATACAGGCAACGCATAGATAGTTTCGATAGTCCGCTATACATATAGTATTGCTTCTTTTGGGGCTCCATGGCTACCGAACTGCGCTTCTGGTTGGATTATAACGGATAATAGATCACTCTGGAAGCTGATTGCAAATGGCCATTAAGAAAAAGTAACATATCCTGACCACTTTCGAAAGATATAGTCAGACATATGGTTCAGCTTGAGTCTGATCACAATAGGAGGACAAAAACTCGTACCAGGACCAAGGAATAAGAGCCTTTCAACGCCCAACCCGGACCACTGGCTTAAGGTGTCAGACAATGGGAGATATTGCGCAAAAGAAAAATAAAAGGAGCGGCTGCGCCATCTGTGGACAGAAAGAAAAACAGTGATCGCGCTTGGTTGGGCATTAATTCATTATGTATGCCTATCGCACCCTCTCGGACCATGACTAGTTTATTCGCTCCAACGCCTAGATAGATGTTAGACTGTAGATCAGAGTACCGGGAATGGCGATGGTAGTACCTCTAGCATGACAACTGAGTTTCCTCGAATCACCACCGTTCCGATGCGGACTTTCTCGCCTCCATCCTTCTCTTCGACAGCATCATCGAGGACAATGTTTAGGAATACCTATAAGTTTCATAGTCAGTACCGCAGATCTCCTGGGGGGGCAATTTGTCATGATGATGGGACGCTGAAGGGACAGATCAAACATACATCGTATCCTCTAAGCACGCCAATGACTTTACGAGACCCATTCAATTGAACGAAAAGGCGCTTATCAAGATACTATTCGAACGTTAGCAGCCGCTCTTGGTGATGCCCGTTAAGATAAACAGAGCTAGGGTAAGCTACCTTTTTGAGTTCAGGTTGTGCTTGGGGCATCGTGACAATACGGTGGGGGATGTGTGTGTTGAGGTTGAAGTTGAGGAGGAGCAGCCGTTGTTGTCACCAGAGATTGTGAAAGGGCTTGGCAACCTATTGTCAAAAGTTGATAGCAAACCTAGCCGCAGCCGCACTTTTTTTTTCCAATCACCACCACAAATTACTGATATGCGCTCCACATTTGCTTCTCGACGCTCAAAGGCGAGGGTGGTTGCGCGAGATGACGAAAACGAGGAAGAGGAGGGGCAGACAAAAGCAGTCAAATCTCCTCCAAAATCAACGGAGCAAACCCAAGGTTTGCATTTATCCTGCCCCAAACCCTTTATCATACTAAATTTGGGAATTACAGGCAATCTAGCTCGCCCAAAAGGGAAGAAGCGCTCTAGCCTACGGCTATCCTTCGGCCCCGATGCTTCCGCTGCCGACGACGAAGAACGAGAGGTCTTTATTCCTAGAAAGTCGGCCTTAAGCCTGAAGGCGATCGAGATAAATGCTGCTAGGAAGTCGGGCCTTTCAGCCGGAGTGGTTGGCATGGAGCATCTTAATATTACTCCTAGTGTCGACAGACCTACATACTCGAAGGAATACCTGGAGGAGCTACGGAGCAATACACCCACGATACCATTATCTCAGCAGGCAGACTTGGAGGTTGAGGACGTGGATATGGACGTGAGTGGAGTGGATGTCCCTGAGGCAAACAAGGACATGACATTGACCAAATACGGAGAGTCGCCAAAACAAGGGACAACTATCCCGGATGAGGGTTTGGTCAGGGTCATGAAAGCTCGACGGGCAGAGAGGGCAGCAAAGGCTAAAGCTGGAGATTACATTTCCCTAAATACTGGTAGTGATGATGAGAGCGAGCAGATCCTTCTAAAGAGTAAAAAGAAGGAATCAAGGATACAGCGGGCAGACGACAACATGTACGACGAAGAGGAACTAGAAAAATATATTGAAGACGACGGGATAGTACTGGGTGGCAAAACTGCGCAACGAGCGCATGATCGGAAGAGGCGAGAGAACATTCGAGACGCTATCAAGGAGGCGGAGGGTATCCACGACGATGCAATGGACATGGATTCAGATTCTCGAGATAGCTTGGTGGAAGAATGGGAAAGGGACCAAATCAAGAAGGGTGATTTCTTGAATTCTTCGGGCGGTGGGATAGCCAGGGATCTTGAAATGTTATCCAGAGAACCTCCGCATGTTACGCTATTACCTGATCTTGATGATGCACTGCAGGAGTTGGAAGAGACACTTGCCGCTATGGAATTTAAGAAGGCACAGACGGTTCGACAGATGGAAGCGCTACAGGCCGAGAAGCAGGAAATATCAGAGAGGGAGGCTATGGTTCAGGAAAGGCTTCAGAAGGCTAGCGAGGAGTACGAGAAGCTTAGGGGAAGCCTAGAGATCGGCGGGAGCGCTAGCGGAGTTGGTGTTGTCAGCAGAGGATTGGAGAGCTTTGGGAATACTCCAGTTAGAGTTTCTGAGGAGACCTGATATTTCTTGAATGGTTTTCATAAGGCGCTTGGGATTTATAATGTTTTTTTCTGCTTTGCAATACGGTAGGAAAGGTATAGACTTAAGCTTAAACGTCACCTGTATTTCTACTCTCATGCCACAAACACAATACCGTTAGCAATGGAACTTTAGAGGCTACTATAGTGGTGGATCAGACCTTATCGTTCAAGTCAGAGATACAAATACGGCATATCTCATCAGCTATCCGTCTTTCCTGGTATGTACATTTACTGCGTTCACGGGCACCTGGGCCATACACGGACCTTTGATAGTGCTGAGACTCACGCTTGGAGCAAGCCCATCGTTATGATCAAAAACCCAAGTGGACCATGCTCACCAGCCCCGGCTTCATTATATAGCTAGTGTGGTTAAGGTCAAACCAGGCCAATATTACAACCCAAAAGCCTAAACAGGAATGGTACAAGTATGATACCGAGGACCCAAGGTCAATAACTTGTATCCCGACCAGGCTCTCGGGGCAGACAGGGATCGTTGTTGTTTTTCTTCCTTCAAATGGCCACTTTCCGGAAACCTGAACGCCGCAAACCATGTATCTTCCACTCAGAGATATTGTGCCCCGGAACCGTGAGTTGAGGTCCCGATAGGTACTAAACGACAACAGGCATACGATACTATGATAGTTCAGACGGACCCAGACCTTTGGGAACAAGAATCAGACCATCGACAATCTGTGGCGGCTTACAGCAAAATACCCCCCCTGACCCCGGGAGTTATAGTGATACCAGTATCATACTGATACCCTACCCTCCCGCCAAAGACTTTGAGAAGAAGAAAAAAATACACAGATCCCCTCTCCCTCTCTCCCAAGCCAGCGGATTTATCCGTACTTCTGTCGGACTCACAATATGATACTATAGAAGAAGCAAAGGATAGCCCCTCACGCTACCACCCCGAGTGACAGCCAATGAAGCGGTGGCAAGAGAAAAGCGTACCGTACGAGTATGGTGGGTGACACCTATCGAAAGGATGAAAAAACAGGAACCACCCAACGGGGATCGTATCAGATTTTCGACAACAAGACCGGAAGGTCACATACAATCGACGAGAATCGATGGGGGTTTTTTTTTGAAGAGAACCTCGCTTATTTTATAGGGAAATGATGTATTTTTGGTGGAGCAGAACGAATTTCTCAATTTCTGTGGGAAAGGGCTACCGTATTTTGAACACATACTCGAGTACAGTACGAACTTGCTAAGGCGGGATCGAAATCGCACTACCGTACCGGTACGGTACTAGCGATTGTGCCATATACGGAATAGTTTCTTTGAAATATAATGCCAGGAACCAGCGAAGGGATGATGACCTTTCCCAGCGTCCCCCACCATGGGTCGAAAAGCAAGATAAAGCAAATAACCTTCTCACTCGTGCCATACTACGGTATCTCGCCCACGGCTGCAGGTCAGTTTGGAGCTGCGATCGTTTTGGGCGAAAACTTGCTCAAACCCTGAGGGTGATTGTCCAATAGGGTGGAGCGCTGGTAGTTGACTTACCACCCCACCTGGAAAACCTGCTCAATTCGGCTCACGGTCTTGGCGAGGAGGGTTGAACAAGGTTTCGACTGTAGGTTCTAGGTACCAGTACGGCGACGATACTGGTACTCGAGTACCTCGAGTACATCCAGAGTGGGAGAGTTGGGGCTTTTTTTTTGGGGGGGGGGGGCGATTGCTATAATAATTGTTATTTCGGTATTCCTCAGAGTTGATTCGGCCCTGGCTTCGGGGGTACAGTACAGTAAGTTCTGTCAAGATCTTAGGATACCTGCAGTATCTCATTGCCATATGCCGTAATGATTGTATTGTAGATACGATGACAATCACAAGTATTTCCCTACTACAGTCGCACCTCGCTGTCCCGGATGGCCAAAATCCAAAGAGATCCAAAGGATCTGTCCGGGGCAATATGTTAGGTTTTGGTGCAAAAATTTTCAGAATTCAGGTATGATATTATGATATGATACTTCATCCGGGCAACGGGGGGCCAACGGGGTGCGACTGTAACTTGCACTTACGGTTTATGACCTTGGGCTCTGACAAAACCATATGCTACAGACCTTTCTTCCTCCGTGGGGCAATAGCAAGTGCACGGCCGGGCAAAGCCATAGATTGGATTGAGCAAGTTTCCCCCCCTTTCCACACTCTCACCCCCACAGTGCCCATACCTGTGCCCCATCCTGCGAGTCCGTGCAATACCGTATGGGGCTGTAGATTAAGGTTCTGGGTATTTCCAATCCGTGGGCGAAAATGGTTGACCCTTTCGCTCAGAACAAGTACTTAAATGTCGAAAGTACCCCTCCCCATGTGGGTCTTCGATTCACGGCCAAAAGAGTTGCATTTCCTAGCTAGTCAGCTTCAATTCCCTGCTTTCTTGTCAATTGGCACACACGTACGGGATAACTTAGCTCCAAGTCCTCGGCGATCTCAATGCAATTCCTCTCTCTCCTGTTCACCGCCGCCGTCTCGGTCTCGACTGTTTCCGCGCATTTCGCCGTTACCTATCCGTACTGGCGCGGGGATAGTTATGCTACTCAATGGAATTACCCATGTATGCCCACCTCGCGCCCTACCTTAAAGGAAGCCTTTTGGTTTTTATACTGACTGGGGGTGGGCACCCAGGCGGTGGTGTAAACCAGTCTGTCTCCGACACAAACCGTACGGACTGGCCACTCGATGGAGGGTCGCTGGTCTTCACGCCAACCCACCCCGACGCTCAGACTTTCGTCAATCTGGGTCTGGGAAACAACGTCACGAGACTCAACATCACCCTCGTTCCCACCTTTAACCAAACTGGTAACGGGACCTTTTGCTTCAAAAAAATCACCCTCCCGTCTGGCCTAGATATCCAGGAGGGCTCCAATGCTAGTATTCAAGTTATCCAGTTGAGCGCGAACGGTGCCGCTTTGTACAACGTATGTCGAATTACTAGGAACTTTTAGGGTGGGCGTGTATGAAGTGGCTGACGGAGGATATGTAGTGCGCGGACATCACCTTCAAGAAAGGTGCCGCGGGGCCTCCATCTGGAACGTGCGTCAATTCCACTGGTGTCGGCGCTTCTGCTTTCGCATTTGCGGGTTCGGGATCTGGATCTGGATCTGGCTCGAGCACTAAAGGGAATAGTTCTAAGAGTGATAATGGGAGCACTTGCAAGAGTGGAGCCTCGAGGACTACTGTTGGCATGTTGAGCGCTGTTGGTCTCGTCTTTGCGGGACTTGCGTTGTTTTAGTAGTGGTTTTTTTATCTCACCCTCTGGCGTTTAAGTAATACCCGGCTCTGAGATTGTATTTATTTTTTCTTTTTCTCCGAAAGGTGGTGGATGTATAGATGTATGATGAGGGACGTGAATTGATGATTATTTCTCACACCGTCATAAAAGCTATCTGATTGATTTCACAATGTCATAGTGTTATGAGAGGGTATTTTCTAGCGGAGTCGTTTGGCGATTACGATATACTCCAATGAGAGCCAAGGGTTTAAACAGCGGCGAGCCTCTTCTTCGGTCTGGTATATTTTGTCCACTTGTGTCTCCGTTCTTCATATCCTGCGTCCGGTCCAGTGTGCGCTATGTCTGTGTTAGAAAATGTTTCCAAAAACGATGCGAAATCATAACCCCGTACACTCAAAAAGGCAACTAGCGCAATAAATATCATTCTCGCATCCAGAGCATTTATATTCTGCATCGTCGTTACATATACCTATATGCAACATCAGCAACCTGAATCTGCTATGTCGCTACTAGACGGATGACTCACAGCACCAGGTATCAGTCTCATCATCCCCGGGCTTCGCAACAGTGACGTGTGGCTCTGGTTTAGCCCTAGGCTCGACCCTGGGCACCGCAGGCAGCTCAAGCCCTCCCAGAGCTTCAAACCGTTTAAACAAGGTCTCATCTACCTCGGAAGCAGCCTCCCCTGGCTCGGTGGGCCCTGGAGATCCGGGAGGCTCAGATGGTGTGGTCACTCCGTTTGCCTTTTCGAAATCTATCTCGTCTTGTATTTGTTGCAGAATATTAACCTCTTCTTTCTCTGTAGTGGCTATAGGGTGCAGAGTATCTGAACGAAGCCAGTCAGGAAGAACCGGCGGGTCCTCCGGTAATGTGTTTTCAGTACCGTGGGTGTCTTTTGGTGCCTTAAAGGGAGGGGACATATAGACTTTAGCTTCTGCTAGGAGAAGGTCTGCTTCGTCCATCTCCTGATACAAATATTCACCAGTGCCCCACAACTCCTGGCCGGAGGTTAAGGCGTTGAATATTTCTTGTGACTGAATTGCTATTTAGTGTCTGTCCCAACTTGGAAATGTAGAGGTGGATGTGCTTCAACCTTTGATTCAGATAGAATGTCTTCATATTCTTTCTTTAATTCTTTAACAGACGAGGATTTCGCAGAACCTGGAGTAAGCTTGATCTTTTCGAACCGGACTGTGAGTTCATCTTTCGTTTCAGCCTTTGGAGTCTTAGGCGGTGAATTCGAGACTTGAGGGAGGGTGGTAGTCGGCCGGCTAGAGCTACTAAGCTACCGATTCAGCATTTATGCTTCTAGTGAGCTTGAAGAGACAATGGTGTATTCCACGGGGAACTGTAATTACCGACTCTCATGCTCATTCCGCAGCGCAGCTAACCTACGAGCCAAATCATCATCCATAGCTTTTTGACAGCCTAAAGTTGCCGTGCGATAGATTTGAGGTTAGCACCACGCCAGGGTTGAGCTACGGTAGCTCCAGAAAAGTAGGGTAACCAATTCAGACCGAGAACTTGTCACCGATTAGGCCCAGAGGCCTGTTGCCCGGCCACACGCTCCTGCGCGTCAAGCAGAAAAGTCGCGTCTCCCTCCTCACTTTGTCCTGTTGAAACTGTGTCGAGTGACAGCTTTGGCAAAAAAAGGGGGGAAACTTCATGGCCATGAAGATTTCCTTCGACTTCCTCGTCAGCGGTTTTACTGTTGGGTGTTCAGTGACTAGAGATAATTTCTCTTTCGCTGCCCTGGACAGTGGCTTGGTTTCCCCAAACCTTTTACCTTCTGCAAATTCTTTGCTGGTCTCGCTCGCTGCTGTTGTTTTTTCCTTCTTCGCTTTTCTATACTGGAGGGCTTCAAAATTTTCTGCAGTCCCTTATACGGTGCCAATCCCGGAACAGTGCAAGGAGGGATGGAAGGGTGAGGATCTTGAAGAGCCTTCCATTCAAGTATGGTTATTGCAACTCCATGGAACTGTGCGATAGTTGCTGATTAGGGAAATTACAATAGAGTGAGTCGGATTACAATATTCAATGTTACTGCCCAGCCACCGGGCGATTACTTGGAAGGGTTAGGCCGGCGTACCCCGAGGATATTGATGAGGCAATCGCAAAGTCGGCGGCAGCGCAAGAAGAATGGACAAAGACGTCCTTCGACCAAAGAAGGAAGGTTTTGCGATCCCTTCTTAAGTATGCAGTTACATCTGGGCGCTTGGAGGCAGCTATCTAATGTCTTCTAGATATGTCCTCACCAACCAGGATACAATTATCACCGCTGCTTGTCTCGACTCCGGAAAAACCCGCATTGACGCTGTCCTCGGAGAGATCCTGGTCGTCGTTGAAAAAATCAAGTGGGTCCTGAACAATGGGGAGCAGGCATTGAGGCCGGAGCAGAGGAGTGTCTCTTGGCCGTTGATGTGTTACAAAAAGGCGGAAGTGAGATATGAACCTTTGGGGGTTGTTTGTGCTTGCGTTTCTTGGAAGTTCGTAGATCCTTTGTCATACTGATTTCGGTACGCTGACCAGTTTTTCATAGTTATCCGGTGAGATTTCCCTTTCGAAGCCTCTCACTGCACAGGGTGAATGTAGACTCTAATAGACCAACAGTTTCACAATCTCCTCTGCCCTATGATTAGTTCTATATTCGCAGGAAATGGGATCATCGGTAAGTCACGAGATAGGCCCGAATACATTTTATGTGATTAGGGGTATTTGTGCTGACGGTTGCCGTAGTTAAGGGAAGTGAAAACACAGCCTGGAGTTCTGATTACTTTGTTTCCACGATTAAAGGCGCTCTTGCTGCTTGTGGCCATAATCCAGACCTTGTTCAGGTAAGTATGAAGCAATCATTGGAGACGGGGTTAAGCTAATAAAGATCAAATAGTCTATCATATGCTGGCCTGAAGTTGCCCCTCATCTCACCTCTCATCCTGGAATCGCTCATATCACTTTCATTGGGTCCCGCCCAGTTGCCCATCATGTGGCTGCATCCGCTTCTAAATCATTGACTCCTTTGTGTATTGAATTGGGCGGTAAAGACGCGGCTATCATTCTTGATGATGTCCCGAACATTAAAGCGCTATCCTCAATACTTATGCGTGGAGTTTTCCAGAGCGCCTCTCAGAACTGCATCGGCATTGAAAGGATGGTGGTCCTCCCAAAAGTATACCCGACACTCGTCGGAATACTTGAAGAAAGAATCAGGAAAATCCGACCAGGATCTGCCCTTGACGGCGATGAAGTCGACTGTGGTGCCATGATTTCTGCGGCTGGATTTGACAAATTGGAATCTTGGATTGAGGACGCTGTCAAAAAAGGTGCTCGATGCTTGGTTGGTGGTAAAAGGCTGATTCACCCGAAACACCCTCGGGGCCATTATTTCTCACCCACACTCCTTGTCGACGTAACCGAAGACATGCTAATTGCCCAAAACGAAACGTTTGCCCCTATATGCGTTCTCATGAGGGCCAAGGATGTTACACATGCTATTCACCTAGCGAATTCGACTGAGTACGGTCTTGGTGGTTCTGTTTTCGGAAGGAACAAACGAAATCTCGATCGTGTTGTGAGAGAATTTAAGAGCGGCATGGTGTCTGTCAATGATTTTGGGGTATATTATCTGAACCAGTCATTGCCCTTTGGGGGTGTTCGAGGATCCGGATATGGTAGATTTGCTGGTGTGGAGGGTATGAGAGCGGTCTGCAATGTGAAGGCGGTTTGTGAAGATCGGTTCCCCCGATTGATCAATACTGCTATTCCCCCAGTTGTTGATTATCCTATCAGAGACGGTAATAGAGGCTGGCGATTCACCAAAGGTAAGAATGCATGCGTCTGGAGTGCCCACGATCCAATTTAAGATGGTTCACTAACATACGTGTGATGCAGGGTTGGTTGAGCTTGCGTATGGAGAAAGCTGGTGGAGAGTTGCGGGTGGTTTGTGGAAACTGCTCACGAATATGTAAACATGTGCTGGGCTTGCTACGTAAAAGTTCTTATCGGGACTATGATATGTACAGTATGATATGCAGTTATTTGCCCAGGAATCTTACCAATACTGTTTTTGAAATTTTTCCTATGCGTCAAAAGATGTTTTGATTGATTGATTATCTGGTTGTATGATACGGTACCTGTACTTGCATAGCGAAGTCCAATTTCGTGGTAATTTATAGGAGGAAGTTGATATCATTTACCCTAATATAATTATCAAAATAAATAGTGGCTATTGAGCTACCATCTCATATCAAACACCACAGCGCCCAGGATACCAACACTATAACGGTACCGTATATATGATACCAGATTAAAGATCAGGGTGTGCTGGGATGCGCTGTATCAACAACTCAGACCCCTAGATACTCGTATGAGTGTTAACGCGAAAGGAGGAGAGTGCTTAAAGCGGGGAAGGTCATAGCACAAAGGTTGGAGCGAATGAATGAATCTGGTTCGATAAACTGCTGTAGTGTGATAACGAGCACTCGAGTAGACAGACATATTGCTGTGAGATCATGAAAGGGTATAGACCACAGTATCATACTCCACTGGTGTCCGGCTTGACCACGAAGACGTGCCCAATCCAAGGACATGGTCTCAAGGGTTCCCAAGGCTTCTATGAGTCCGTGCTGAAAAGCTGCGCAGTAAGGCGTGGGGGAGGGAACGGTCCCTTGATGTGGTCAATGATGACAGGATTCTGCCTGCCGCTCCCAAACAAGTTTTAGCCCTAGAAGGGGAACACCAATCCTTTTGTCCCCAGATTTTACAACTCCTGTCTACGGTGCTTTACTCAAGCAGACAGGAATCTTTGTCATTCCATCCACCCATTCTCAACACCAAAACTACCCAACTCCTCGCCCCTTTTCCTGCTCTGCTGTTCTCCCGCCCTGAATTCTATCCCTCCCTTATTGAAAGAGCTTTTCATCTTTGTTTCCACCAATTTCATCCTACCAGCTTTTTTTTTTTTCCGCAGTACTGCATGCTGCCACCTCCCCTTCTCTATCGGACTCCCGGTAGGAATCTTCGCACCATGAATTCGACAAGATTAGCCTTCACCTCGACCCGACAACGCTCGTTTGTAGCGTCATTAGGTAACTCCCCCTTCCAAACAACCTGGACCTTCCGCTTACGGTTACTGACTTGATTATAAAGCTCGGCGCACTCCTGTTCGCCCGTCGCTTGGGCTATATTCTCGTAAAGGCCTTTTACATTCTCAAATTGCCCCATATCAACCGGCTATCATCATACTTGCTTCCCAGAGGTATCTGGGTACCGATACAGCAAGAACTGGGGCTGGGGGTCCTGCCATTCCTCCCCCGGGTTTCGACCCTAAGAAAGCCAGTAGGCCAGTTCCCCGTGAGACAGCTATTGCAAAACCCTCCGCAAAGCCGGACACCGCGGCTGCCCTCGGCAATAGCAGTACTGAAACCCCCACATTAGAGACGACGTGCCCGGAAGCTACACGAGCCGAGAACTCGACTGCTGTTACCACGGCGAACGAGAGTGGCGTTGAGAAGAAAAAGGAGGAAAAGAAAGCTACTATTTGGCAGAAGGTTAAGCATGGTGTGCAACATTTCTGGGATGGAACAAAGCTGTTGGGTGTGGAGATAAAGATTTCTTCAAACTTGGCTTTGAAGATGGCCGCAGGGTATGAGTTGAGTCGTCGTGAACGCCGTCAGGTAAGAGCTCCAAATCACATGTTCCAACAGACCATGTCTGAAAGTGGTGTTAGCTCGAGCGAACAGTCAGAGATTTGGGCCGTCTTGTTCCCTTCTCAGTCTTTATTATCGTTCCTGCCGGTGAACTCTTCCTGCCGATCGCTCTTAAGGTCTTTCCCAACCTGCTACCAAGTACCTACGAAGATCAGAAGGCAAAGGATCTGAAGTCCAGCAAACTCCGATCCACTAGGCGGGACGTGTCCGATTTCCTCCGCAAGACTTTGCGAGAGAGTGGCATCCCGTTCAGCGCCAAAACCAGACAGCGGGAGGAATTCACGCAATTCTTCAAGAAGGTAGTTAAACTTGGAGAGATCTTCCTCTAGAGATCTACTAATTATTATATAGATCCGATCGAGCGGCGAATCCCCCAGCCAGGAAGATGTCATCAAAGTCTGCAAGATCTTCAAGGACGATATCACTTTGGACAATCTTTCAAGGCCCCAATTGGTCGGAATGTGCCGATACATGAATCTCAATACTTTCGGCACTGATGCTATGTTGCGCTATAATATTAGGCACAGAATGCGGCAGATTAAACGGGATGACCGTGCCATCTCTTACGAGGGAGTGGATTCGCTTTCGGTTCCTGAGCTTCAAAATGCATGCGCTTCTCGTGGCATCCGCACCCATGGCGTCAGCCCCGGCCGTCTACGAGATGATCTCGACGCGTGGCTCGAACTTAGATTGAAGCACGGTCTTCCGTCTACATTATTGGTATTGTCGAATGCATTTATGTATGCTCAAGGCAAGGAGAGCGAGATAGACTCTCAGTTTGGCGCACTTGTTGCAGTGCTCAGTAGTATTCCCGAGGAGCTCTACCACGAGATTGAGCTCGAGGTCAATACCCTGGAGGGAGCCGCAACCAATAAACAGAGACTTGAGGTATTGAGGGAACAGCAAGAGCTCATCGAGGAGGAGAACGAGCAGAGCTCTGAGTCAGGTTCTGAAGCCTCCAAGAAGGCCTCAAAGGATGATCAAAATATCGATGAGAAGGAAGCATCCACTCCTGATGCTTCCGAGGCAAAAGAGCCCCAAACAACAACGGAGAAAGTCCCGAGCCCGGAGGCTAAGGGGAAGAAGGAAGCTTAAAGGGCTGGCATGAGGGAAGGGGTTCCGCGCGCCCACTCTTTCGGCTCGGGCGGTGTTTGCTTTGTTAGGGAGGTTTATATTGTCTTTT